>JAODAL010028054.1:0-53952 GCA_025379985.1 Phyllomedusa bahiana | reverse complement strand
TAAAACATTGATTTTAACCTATATGGGAAGGAAGGGGTGCTTCCATTTTGGGTTTCTGTCCCCGCCCACTCTCACAGGCTGTCATAAGAAGGGCAGCTTGCAGGTTGGGTGTTATTTATTTTTTCTCTCTGAATAATGGAGGTCGGTTGACCCAGTGAGAGGCCTGATTGGCTCGATTGAGAGGTAAAGATAGCATAGGACTGCCCGATTTTGAGATCACGTTGAAAGTCGTGGGCACCTTAAAAATCTTTTGATCAAAATATGTGAACCGAGAGTCTCAAAGTTTTTTCATGTATGATAGATAGCATAAATGCTTCTTTAGGGATTTCCACGTAGTGTATTGCGCTTTTTGAATAATGACACTGGAAGCTAGATTTTGTAAGGGCCCTAATTATACGACCAATCTCATGTATATTTATTAAATGTATTGGATTTTAGAAAAATTTGTGTTTAATTTTAGATTTGAGGAGAATCACAGAAAAATGGGACATTATTTAATCAAAAACACACACAACAAAGGCCATACTTACAGCTCAATGGCTGGACTAAAAACTGAACCCAGTAGGAGGCAACACAGGCCGTTGTACTACTTGGGAAAGATAAAGAGATGCAAGCAATTGCTGAGCAGTAGCTCACACACCCCTCCATTAAGGGGACAATTATATGATCAAAAAACTGCACTCTGAATTGATACCTGTTCACACCAGTATGCAGAAAAGCCACAGTGTAATACATGGGGAGATTGCACAAATGCAAAAATACCAATAGAACAACCAGTCACATACCCTCCATGCATGAGGAGAGTGGTTGCTGGGATTATAATTGCATATAGATAAGGGGATACAAAAGGGTGCCATTTATGCAGATACGTGTGGTGCTTACTGCCTATTACGCCACTACTATTCGGGTGTCCAACACAAAATGCTTACACACTCTGATCCCCAGTATTTAAGGGCAAACAGTTACATACTAGAAAATTGTCAAATATGAGGTATTAGTTGATACAGTGGCCATTCGAATAGTAGTGGCATAATGTAGTGGTTGTCTTATCAGTATTTTTGCATTTGTGCAATCTCCCCATGTATTATACTGTGACTTTTCTGCATGCTGGTGTGAACAGGTATCAATTAAATGTGCAGTTTTTTTTATCATCTAATTGTTCCCATAGTGTTGGGGTGTGTGAACTACTGCTTAGCAATTACCTGCACCTGTTTTTCTTTCCCAAGTAGCACTGGGGCCTATGTTGCCTCCTTCTGGGTTCAGTTTTTAGTCCAGCCATTGAGCTGTAAGTATGCCCTTTGTTGTGTGTTTTTAATATTAGATTTTAGCTTTATTGTTCTTATATCTGTTTATCTCTGTAAGGGTGAATTTTCAGCCTGTCTTGTTCGTTATATCAGTTTGCCTTTTGAAGGGTTAATTCTCAGCCTCTTTTGTCTGTTATTTGATTGCAAAGCATTCGTTTCCTGTTGTAATTCAGTATGGTCATGATTAAGAGCCCATGGTGGTGGCTCAAAATCTTTATGTGTGTCTTAATTTTTGCTTTTAAATCATGTTTTTAATATGAATTAAATAAAGTGTGTTTTTTCTATTCATTATTTTTCCATGAGTACTGAAAGAAAACTTTTTTTCCTTTAGGTAGTTGCATCCAGTGACTCACAGCAGATGTCTTCTCTTCTCTCTTATTCTTCATCTGGTCCAGACGGCCATGATGACTTCTCCCAGTCACAAGTAATCCCTTCAGAATTTACTACAAAAATATTTTAGAATCCTCACTTTGTCAGCACATCTCTATCTTTTCCCCATCACTGTAATAACTTTGCATGGGGTATTCGATGGAGGTGGGAGTTATGAGGAGATAGCTGGAGGTTGTGTTATGTGTTAATACTAGGTCACACAACACAACGGTTGTGGAAGGGGCAGGAGAAGGGGGTACAAGTCACTGCTTGCAGCACAATCTTCTGGGGTGGAAACAGAGGACCGATCCCTCAGACTGTGCTGCACAAGTTGCCTGTACCCACCGAAGATCATATTGTGCGGCCTGGACTCCATCCCCTGAGCCCCAGTAGATTAGCCACAGCCATGACCTTCATGTGGTGCAGGAAATAGAGTTTAGTACTGTCAAATTATTTGTGGTGTTTCTAATTTTTTACAGGTTTACTTTTCTGGATTGGATCTTTAACAAATTGGTCAATGAGAGATGTTGTTTGGGTATTTGTATTTAAATAATGTAGGTTATACTGTTGTGTCCATGTTTTTTTTTTTATGTTTTGCCTAATTCAGTAATGGAGGTGTATTACAGACACCTCTACATTGCTATCAATGGGGTTTGGTGTCAGCCAGCAGTGTTTCTTGTCACTCAAGGATGACACTAACCCCCTTTCATTATCACTCTAGTTCTCAACACACCAAGGCTATTGGGAAGAGCCAGGTTACTGTCAGAAATGGATCCTCTAATGTGATGATCTGCTTCAGGGGCAAATGCGGCCTCGTATTTTTAGGGTGGTAGGGGACCAATAAGCATTGAACCTTCCCATCCTGATAGTACCTGGACTGCCACCTCTGGTTTTACTTGGCTGGTAATGAAAAAAGGGTGAGGGAGGAATATCTTTTTCTTTTTAACATTTGCTTAAAGAAAAAGAAAAATTTAAAATTAAAAACAGAGACCCCCCTTGCTCCTCTTTTCACAACCAGCCAGGGTAAAACCACCTGCTGCAGCCTGATACTTTCAGGATGGAAAGGTCCATGGATAATTGTCCCTGCCCATCCTAAAAATGCTAGCCCACAGCCTCCCCAGAAGCAGACTATCATATAAGAGGTTCAATTCTGATGATAATTCAGTTTTTTCCAGTACCCCTGGTGCATTGGGTTATTCGGGTAATCATGAGAGGAGTTTAACGGTGGCCTAGGGTAAAAAGAAACACCACTGGTTGACACCAAACCCCTACAGACACCTTTATTACTGAGACTGGAAAAAAATGATGGAAAAAAAAACCCACAAACACATCTGATAAGAAAACACTTTTTCTAAATAAACACTACCTGACAGTAGCCCTCACTGACTAGGACATTCACAGTCAAGTATTATTATCATGAACACTTCATACTTTTGACGTCAGCAGCCTGTACGGACATAACAGAGTTCAGCACATGAAGTAAGTCTTGTTTCATGAGCTGGTTTGGTTGGTATATATGGTGTTCAATAGGCTGTCTGGAACCCCTACGGATTATGTAGAAGAGGCAGGCCATGGGCTGTTGGTAGGAAAGCCTGAAGAAATAAGTGCTGTTGATTTAAACCTGACCTGGCCCTAAGTAAATGCGAAAGCCAAAAACTCTTGAGTCCTGCTGTGGTGAACGTGAAACATGAGACGACAAATTGCACCATTGTGGATAAGTGACGTGGAAAGGTGCTATTTATATGAGAGGTGAAAGTCAGCTTTGATGATGTGAGAGGGAAAACTGACACTCTACAGTAGAGCAGCTGAACCAGGGGCATCTAGGCTTGATCTAAAACAACAGTTCAGCAAATTCTACTGCTTATTATTATTTTTTTTATAGGGCGATGTACATTCGAGGGGGGTTACATACATAACACGTCAAACAAAGTACAATGATGATGATAAATGATACAGAGGGAGAGAGGACCATCAACAAGGAAGTCTACAAGGAAGAAGGAAAGAGTCAGATTGTAAGGGGCAGACATGTTTGTGGGGGTGTAGGGGCAGCTGGGTTATGGTAGGTTATAGGTTATCCTGAAGAAATGGGTTTCAGGTTGCTTTTGAGGCTAGTGAAAGTGGAGGAGAGTCTGGTGTGTTGTTTATGGTGCCTCAGTGCAGACAGATATCACAGCACCTCTGCTAAGAAAGTAGCATCAGAAGAAAAAGCTTCAGTTTACAGCAGTGCCAGAATGTGACCTCTGGTTATCTTCACTGAGGAGTCAGGATTTTGCTTCAGTGAACAGATGCACATTGGGATGTCACGCAAAAGCATCAACCATGAGCAACCATTGCTGGAAGCACATGATCTAGCCGAGGCAGTGTTATGGTCTAGAGAATGTTTTCCTGGCACTCTCTGGGCCCCTCATCCATGTGGAAGGCGCTCTCAACCAATTTAGGTATCAATCCATCCTTGAGGATCATATATTCCCATAGATGCTGATTGTCTACATTGGGGTAGATAAAATCTTCCAGCATGACAATATGACATGTCACACGGCTAGAATTGCCAACATTGGCTGGAAAAAAACTCCCACGAAAATGAATAGAAAATAACCACTTCTCCATTCTGAAACAAGAGTTTTGGGGGCCAATTCTCAAAACAGTTGGGGGTCCCAGAGGTGGACATGACATTAATGTGCGGGATGAGACAAACACTTTAAGGGCTAGATCACACGGCTTACTGCCGACGTAATTGCGGGGACCGATTTCTCCCCGCAATTACGCCGACTGCCGTGCAGCGGGGCCGGGACGTGGGGTCGGCAGCTCGCCGGCCCAATAGACATGCATTATTCACGGCGCGTACACGCCGTAAATAATTGACATGGATTCGCGGAGTGGGGAGGGGAGACGGAATCCATAGTTCTCTGTGAGAACTGTGGATTACCGTAATGGCAGGGATGGATTTCAGCCGTACTGCAGCGCCAATACAGCGCGCAGTACGGCTGGAATCAGTCCCAGAATAAGCCGTGTGAACGAGCCCTAAGGAGTAAACAAATGTCGGATTTTTTTCCCTTTTGTCATTGTAACTAAGTGTATTTGACGATGATCATTGTTCCATGGGACTTGATTATAACACGTATTCACATGCCTGACCTGAGAAGATGATGCATCATGTTGTTGTAAGTAATTCTTATTACCATACTTTGTAAGCTGATTCCAGGTAAATATATTGAGACCTTGAGCTCCAGTGTAGAGACAGTAACCTCGTCTGTGAGACAAGATTAGACCATGGATTCCAGTGATCATAAGATTTACCATCTACACGGCTTTGATTCCAGACAACATCTGGAGCATTACTTTACAGATAATAGGGAAATGGTCTTTGCAGAGGACTTCCTGATATTTCCAATTGAAAATTTTACAAGACTCTTCAGAGAGGGTATGTGTCTTTGTATGTAACAATGTTCATCCTTATAATGTCATCACTGTCTTAATATCAAAATTACATTTGTGCTTGTGTTTGTGTTTAACCTAAAACCTACCCCCCAATCTGATGCCCATGAGGGGAGGAAAGGAAGAAACAAACTTAAACTTTTCTTTGGAAGTGAAATTAACTGGTGTTAGATCATTGGCCATAGCATATGATGAAAAATATGAGGTCTCTAGGTTTCCTAGTTATTTTCCCCTCTGTAATCTTCAGAACTGTGAAAAATGTTCTTAGTATAATGAAGGTTTACTGTTAAATTGTAATTAAGGGGGTAATTACTTTTAAATCTGCTATTTTCTGCCAGTTTGTGGTTCACCAGTTTGTGCTACGGTCACTTTCCAACTCTGTTGTAGATAACTTAAAAGCTTTTTTTCAAAATCTACTGTTTAATGAAGAATATTTCTTCTTAAAAATATAATGCATCAACAATCATCGCATGTTGAGACTACCACAGGTTTTAGAAAAATTACCCCATCCTTACTTGTAATGTATATGTGTGTCAATGGGCCACATGTATGAAACGGTTTTGTTTTAAAACTCACTTTTTTGCCCATAGGTTTCTATGGGCAAAAATGTGAGTTTTAAAACAAAACCGTTTCATCATGGGCCCAAAATGTCTCAGAAGGTAAGGGGGGGGGGTTTCATTGTGAGCCTTCTTCAACAAGAGGGTAAGTTTCGTGCCAAGGGTGGTTCGGGTTAGCACAGTGAGCAGGGGTTCAGGGGTTACACAGTGTACAGGGTTTTTCATTGGGGTTAGGCACATGTACTGGGGGGGTTACAAATGATAAAATGTAGAGCATGGCCACAGTTAGCACGCGTACAGGTACGCAGGGGTTACCAAAAATAGCACGGGGGCCCAAAGTTTAGCACATGGGGCATGGTGGCTCAGTGGTCAGCCTGGTGTAGCATGGTGGCTCAGTTTTTAGCACTGTTGTCTTTCAGTGCTGTGGTCAATCCAAAAAGGGACAACATTGCAAGAGTTTTTATTTCCCTCCTATTTTTTGCTTTGGGTTTTCCTCTGACTTTGGTTACCCCAAAATCAATAAACAACGAAAGGGATAATTTTAAAATTAGTTTTGTAAACTCCAAAGGGACAGGAACTTTAGAATAATGACAACGTGCTCAATTCTGGGAATAAATGTACTATAAAAAAGGGAAAAAAAAAAATAAAAATCTAAATAAAGGTGCTGCCGAACTGAGATAGCTTCTCTTTTGGATCTTTATCCACTTACCACATGCAGAGGTCAATAAGATCCCACAAATGTTTGATGTGGGTCGCCCTCTATTCCCACATTTCTTCTCTTGGGGTTCAGAGCAGGTAGCATGGCAGCTAAGTAAAAGCCCCTCAGTCTGCCATCTTAGTAGTCCTATCATACCCTGTCAGTGGTAAGGTGTAATAGAAGTGCAACTACAGCATAATGCACTGCAGGGCTTTAGTGCACTGTACAATGATGACAATTTTATTTGTATAAAAAGCTCTTCTTTTTTCCATTAGTGTCATAGAAATGAATTATGAATAAAAAACACATAATTGTTATATCCTTAAAAACCAAAAAAGTTAAAATATCTTCATATTTCTCCTGCATTGTAAATAATTTCCAAAAAAATAGAGAGAACCCCCAAATTCCATGATTATTTTGGGGGCCACCTTACCTTTTTTAAAAGAAATAAAAAAAATGGATACAAGTGAGCCCAAAAGGATCCAACGAAATAGCCTTCCCCCAGAACTTCACAAAAGGTACATGAACTAGAAAACAACACTAAAAACAATTTTTGTCAAGTTACATTTTTCAATTTGTAACCCGAAAAAAGAAGACACCCACCCATTTTAGCCAGTGATATGACTTTGATCCGAAAAGGCAAAAACCCCCTGAGGTAAAAAACCATTTGTTTCACTGAAAGGGGAAAAAATTTCCTTACAAAACCTAAAAAAAATCCGAATAAATCCCTGAATCAGCGTTCCTTCTCCTAACCCCCGGTCACTAAAATTTTTTAAAAATTTACTACATCTAGAAATGTATCCAGACCCTTCTCCAAACCCGGGTCACTATAACTGTTATATTATTACTAGAATGGGCAAATTTCTCAAAAATTTCGAGGGTCATTTTTCGCCGAATTTTCCGACAAAATTGTTTCGGTCCGAATTACTTGGGCACGAATCCTTTAAAAAAACAGCTATTTCCAGGCTGCACAGACCCCTGCAGGTTGCTGTAAATTTTTTGTCCCATGCTTAAATTCAGAGGGAGCTTGGTTTGGTCTTAAAACAATTTTGTTTTTTTGTTAAAACCCACATGACTCCGCCGCTCAAAAAAATCGCTTCACTAAAAATTCCCTGGGCACTTAAAGGGCAAAACGACCAAAAAACTCAGCGGGAATGTGCCTGAAAAATTTTCAGCGAAACGGGGAAAAAAACAAGCTGAGAGCTCCGGGTGGCAAGATTAGTGACAGAGTGTGGAGGTGAGGGGCGGCACCCACAGCAGCATGAGGTCGACGGGGCACAAAAAATTCTGGGGGGAAAAACGGGAGGAGGCCACACAGTGGACAATGACACAGTGTGGGGGTCCGGAGCAGCAGCATGGGGTCAGGCAGTGGCAAAATCTCATTTGGGGTGGCAAAAATGGTAGCCACAAGTGGCCCAATGCCCGAATGGAGGCACCAGCAGCAAGAGGTCAGAGGGGCAAAATGACACAGTGTGGGGTCCGGCAGACCCACCAGAGCAGAGGTCAGACAGTGGCAAAATGACTTTTGGGAGGTGGCAAAACAGGTGGGGCCCACAGAGTGGCACAAGACAGAGGTGGGGGCTTGGCACCCAAAAGCATGGGGTCAGAAGGGGCAAATGGCACAGTTTTGGAGGCACGGCAGCAGCCACAGCAGCAGTGGGGAACAGTGGCACAATGACATTCTGGAGGTGGAAAAACAGACAGGCCACACAGGGGCCAATGACACAGGTGGGAGGTCATGGTAGCAGCAGCAGGGGTAAGGCAGGGCACAATGACATTTGGAGGTGGAAAAAACAGTAGCGGGCCCACACAGTCACAAGACAAGTGTGGGGTCACGGTACCAGCTGAGGCAGGCTTGGCAAAATTTCTTTCGGGAGGTGGCAAAAACGAGTGGGGCCAAGAGTGGCACAATGACAGAGAGGGAGGGAGGGCACACAGCAAAGGTCAACAGGGGCAAAATACACGTGTGGGGGCACGGCGCCAAACCACAGCAGCAGCATGAGGTCGCAGTGGAAAAAGACTTCTGGGGGTGGCAAAACAGGTGTAGCCACAAGGGGCCCAAAGACAAGAGGGGTGGGCACGAGCACACATAGGTAGACAGTGGGCAAATGGACAGTGTGGAATCACGGCAGCACCAAGCGCAGCATGGGGTCGACGGGGCACAAAACTTCGGAAATGGCAAAACGGGAGGGGGCCAAGAGGGGCAAAAATTGACTGAGAGGAGGTCACGGGGGGCAGCAGCAGAGGTCAGGCAGTGGCACAATGAATTCTGGGGGTGGAAAACAGTAGCGGCCACAAGGGGCAAAATAACCAGGGGGGGTCACGGACGCAGCATATTCAGGCAGGGGCACAATCTCTTTTTGGAGGTGGAAAAAACGGGGGTAGCCCACGAGTGGCACAATACAGAGAGGGGAGGGCAGGGGCAGAGCCATGAGGTCAGACAGGGGGGCACAATGACATTGGAGGTGGCAAAAAAAAGGTGTTGGCCACAGATTGGAAAAAAAGACAGAGGTGGGGGGGACGGCAGCAGCAGATGAGTCAGACAGTGGGACAATGACACAGTGGGGAGGTCACGGCACAGCCAAAAACACAGCAGAGATCAGACGGGAAAAGGACATTTGGAGGTGGCAAAACAGGATGGGCCACAAGTGGCAAATGACTGAGGTGGAGGTCACGAGGCAGCACTGAGCAGGAAGGGCAAACAATGCATTCAGGTGGCAAAACAGTAGCGGGCCCCACAGAGTGGCACAATAACACAGTTTGGAGGTCACGGTACGCAGCATAAAGTAGGCAGGGGCCAATCAATTCGGGGGCAAAAACGGAGTAGGCCACAGGTGGCACAAGACAGGGGTGGAGGGCACGGCCAGCAGCTGAGGTCAACAGGGGCACAATGACACAGTTGGGGCACGGAGCACCACGCGCACATTAGGTCGACAGTGGCACAATGAATTTTGGGGTGGCAAAACGGAGGAGGCCACAGAGTGGACAATGATGAAGTGGAGGCACGGCGCAGCACATTTTTTCAGGCTGGGGCAAAATGACTTCTGGAGGTGCAAAACAGTAGCGGGCCCACAAGGGGGCAAAAACAAAAGTGGGGAGGTAAAGGTAGCACACTGGGGTCAGGCAGGGGCAAAACACATTTGGAGGGGAAAAAAAAGGATAGGCCCAGATGGACAAAAGGAATTTGAGGTGCGGGGGCAGGCAACAGCTTGATTTCAGAGAGGGGGCACAGTGAAAGGTGGATTCATGCACCAAAAACCAGCGCAGAAAGCGGGGTCATAGAGTGGCCACAATAACAGAGGTTTGGGGTGGGTGGCAATCCCAGTCCCCTGTAAAGAGGTGGTGGGAAAGGGGGGGAAAAAAGTCAGCAGATGTGTGGCACAGGCGGGGGGCGGCATCAAAATAGTGGCGGGCAGGTGTTTAAACCCCAGAAGACCCCAAGGCATTGGTGTGGGGAAATCCCCCCGTTCCACGCTGATCATTTTTGACAATGGTCCCGTCCACATTTTCCCGTTACAACGGGTTTCCCCCTTGGGGGTAACATGGCCCCGCCGACTGAAAACACCCGCCCTGAGCCACACTACGGCCGGCAGGACGAAAACTCCACTGCAAACTCCGGCAAGTTGCGGCCACACATCCTTTGGCTGCCCAAAGTCCATGGATTTTTCAAACGGGGGAAAAAGTGCGTCCAAGTAGGCCACCACCTTTTGGTTCAGGGACGCTCAGGCCCTGCTTGCGGCGACTTCCCCCCACTGGGGGGTTTAAAGGAAGCGCTATCATTTACTCCAAACTTGGGGTTTGTGCTGATGGGCAACTGCCCAACCCCCCTCCCAAATCCCCCAGCGCCGCGCATAGTATTTAGCGTGGGAACCCCCCCGGTCAGACCGTCAAGGGGGGACATCCCCGCAAATAGGCAGGGCCAACTGACTAGGAGGATTTCCCTATAGATTTAATTTGTCCTTCCCTCCAATGCTGGAAAAAAGGCTCCCTTTTTTTTTGGAGGTACGAGGTGGAGAGCCAAAGTCATCCCTCCCCGGATGCTGACTATTCGGCTGTCCAAGCCAGGCAAATCACATGCTGCGGGCCATCTGCACAAGTTACTGAGGGCTCCCTCCTCCATCTCCACGTATACTGCCCGGTTCTTGGGGTCATCTGCCTCGTCTTCCTCATCTCTATTTTCCTCCTCCCCTGCAACTGCCTCCTCTCTTTCACTTTTGGGGAGAAAAAACCACCATTTCCCAGAAATGCTTCTGTTCCAATTTTCCTCCCCCTCCCCATTTCGTCCCCCGCGCCAAAGTGGCCGCGAGATGTAGTCGCCACGTCTCCGTCCCCGCCCAGACAGATTTTTTCGCATCTGTTCCAGGAATGAAGCAGTGGAATGACGTTATTCATCCGTACCTGGGGAATGACAAATAACGTGGCCTCCTCAATGGCCTCAACAAATGGGGGGGTGGGCACGCAGGACGCCATGCTGACTCAAAGTTACACAGGGGAGTAACCTTCCACCTGGGTCATCAAAAAAAACGTTAAAGGGCCCTTTTTCTGTTCATAACTCCAACAGTTGGCTGGAATTCCCAAAGGGGGGAAAAAAACGCATACAAGTGTGTTGGGGGGCCCTTCTGCCGCTGCAACTCGAGGGGGGTGTTCCTGGGTTTTAGAATGGGCAAAAGTGCATTTACAGTTTCCTGGGGGATTTTTTAGAACTTCTGAAAATCTGTGGGAAAACTTCAGGAACCTTTTCACAACCAATTGAACAGTGGCCCCTGCAGGGCCATGGACCCTCCCTCCCTTGCACGCGGGCACCATGTTCTCCCCTTGTCCGTCACATGGTTTTATTTTTTTGCGCTGACGCGGAGATTCCCCCCTGTGGACTTCGTTTGCCGAGGCAAGCCAGGTTTTGAACTGCTGAACCCCGTCCCTACCAAATTGGGATGATGGGGCGGTACTTTGGAGGCTGAGTTTGGTGGTGGGGTGGGGGAGGGAGGCGGACATTGGCCAGGGGTAGCAGTTGACAACGTGGAGAAGGGGCGTCTCCTGTCCAATTTTTGGTGGGCCTGGGTGGAAACACATTTACCCCGTGGGCCGTAAAGCTGTACTGGCCCGACCGTAGTTTACAGCTCCGACGCCGCGCTCCGTCACCCTTGAACAAACCCATAAGCTCAAGGGTGGGGCCCCCTTTCTGTTTACTATTTTTTAAGTGCTGGGTACTGCCTTTTTGGAAAAAAAATTACCTTGGAACTCTCCATTCCCCCCCGGCTCGGCACAGCCATTTGTTCTCGAAAAAGGTGCGATCCACCATTTGGGAAAAGGGGGGGACTGCAAATACCAACAACTTGGACAGGGGCACGGCAGCTGTGCACCTTAGATGGGTTTTACATACTGTTTTCTCTTTTCAATCGCCTCAAGAACGAGCTGGCGCCTAGGGAGGTCAGGAGCAGGACCGGGGATGAACAAAAAGAAACAGCTTCCTTCTACAGAGGTGGTGGCCTTGACGGTGCAATGGCATGCGGCCAAATGGCCGGTTTTGGCGGCGGGAGGGTGACCACCACATCTGACCCCGTTTTCTCCCATGCCACCCCGGGGGTACGCGCTGTGTTTACGCAGGCCCTGGTCCAATGTTAGCTCCCCGGCCAAAGCTTCACTTTCTGCCCCCCAAAATTCTACATATACCCATATTGGCTTCCGGTGTCTTACAAAAAACTGCCACACCGCCGATATTTATTTTAAACCGCCAAAGCCCCCCGATACTACTACCCGCCCTGCCCCACTGAGCCCCTTGCCCTCCTTTCTTTGGACCTCCCCAAACGGGTTTTTTCTACCCCCTCGCCCCAAAACTCCCCCCTCGCACGCGCTATCCTGCTGACTCACGACCCAAACCCCCCTTGCGGTCGCCCCGCCGAGGGGGCAAGCGACGCCCTCTTCTCCTGCTGATGAAGCCCTTTTCTTCACCCGCTCCCAAATGCGGTCGGCTACACATCACTTTGTGTTTCATCGTCAGCTGTCCTCATCACCGTTTTTGGTATCCCGGGCGCCCCTCACAACATGACCTCCCATGCCCCCCTAAAATTATACTTTGCCGCCTACTGCAAGAAACAGGGGAAATTTGGCCCCCTTTTTCCTGCCAAGTACGCTGACGCCCCCCCTCAAAATTTTTATCCATATAAGTGGCGCTGAGCCCAGACCAAAGTAGATCCGGCTGAGGGAACCCGGGTGGGGCAGAGGCGGGGAGGGACAGATAGGGCTGCTGACCCGCTCCCGGGCCTGCCCAATTAGGGTTTTGGGTTTACTTCCCACCGACTTTGGCTGGGGTTGTCAGTTTCACTGGGAGGAAGTGGATACCTAATTCAACCAATCAAAACCATTGGGTTGCTAAAAAACAAAAGGGCCCTAGATGCAGGGCATTTTTTGGGCCCCACCCATGAACCCCCGCTGCGACTCCCCTTTCTGTGCTGCACCTGGGCCTGTTCCAGGGAAAGTTTGTGCCATTTCCACTCCAGGGGGAGAGCCTGCCACCCTCTGTCTGACATACTGTTTGTTCTAAAAAGTACAGACACTTTTGATGAAGATATCTTATAATAAATAACACCCTGTTTTTTGCGCCCAAAAAAACCCACTAAGAAGCTTGGGTAACCCTTTGGGTATAAAGCGCTCCACAAATGGCCAGGAAAAATTGCTTGTATGTGCCGTTTAAAAACTCTGTGTATTTTTTCGAATGGGAAGCTTTAAAAACTTCGGAAAAAAATGAATTTCTACAGAATTTCTTCTGTGGCGGTGAAAAAAAAAGTTTCTTTTACTGAGTGCAAATGCAGAAAAATACTTAGTTAAACCCCTTTGGATGAAAAAAAGGGCCCCGAATGAGCCACCCCAAAAACTACTAGTTTTTTAGCGTGTTCAAAGCCGTGTTTTTTTACGCTACACAACAAAGATAAAATTTTAATTAAACCTTTTTCTTGTGAATTAGGCTACAGGAAAAATATATATTTTGGCGGTGAAAAAAAACGGTTTCTTGGAGTCACAAAGCTGAAAAACAACCTTAATTAACCCCTGGATGAAATTTTCCCCAAAAAATTGGCCCCCACAAAAAATTTGCTTTGTAGCGTGTTACAAAAGCTGTGTTTTTTTTCCTAACAACAAGAGATAAAATTGAATTCCTTTGCTTTTGAATTGGTACGGAAAAATTTATATATTTTTGCGTGAAAATACGGTTTCTTGGATCACCACAGCTGAAAAACAAGCTGAATTAACCCCTGGTGTAAAATTTCCCAAAAATTAACCACCCCAAACCCCTAGCTTTATAAATTTTCAAAACCCTGTTTTTTACGCTACAAAACAAGAAATTTAAAAATTGAAAATTTAACCTTTGCTTGTGAATTTTTGGGTACAGGAAAAAAAGATTATTTTGGCGGGAAAAAAGACGGTTTCTTGGGGGTCACCACAGCAAAAACAACCTTAATTAACCCTGGATGTAAATTCGCCAAAGAATTGACAGCCAAAAAAGAAGGGTATTTGTATTGTAAAAATGCTGTTTCTTTAAAAAGAATACAACAGGAAAAGGCTTAAACCCCCTTGGATATCAATGTGCTTACAGATAGGATTTAAATGTATATGCAGCGCGTGGACGCACACGGTTTTCAGATCCAATACCCAAAAAAATCAAAATAGAACGTTAAAAAAGCATCTCGAGCAACTAGACAACCCCCAAAAATCCTGTATAAAAATCATTCTTTAATAAAACTATCCCGCCGGGCAGCCCCCCTTATCAGTACAGGAGAGCGGGGATAGCTCCCCCGGCGCGCCCCGGCTTTATTGCATTGACGTCCACAGAATCCCGCCCGGGCCCCCTTTATTGGCTTCATCTCTGCACATGTCATCACCATGCCCTTTTCCTCCCAGGTTCTTTTCCCCATGTAAAAGCCCTGGCCGCAGCCATTTTTAAAACAATGAAAAAACACACTTTTCACCCGAAGTACCCCAAAGTTCGACTTCGTTCAGAACCGAAGTTTTTCCTAAATTCAAAAAATTTTACTTCGTTAGAATAATTCGTCCCCTCTCTAATTATTCATCTAAAATGTATCCAGACCCTTCTCCAGAATCTCAGCCCATAACTTTTTATATTATTACATCTAGAAATGTATCCAACCCTTCTCCAAAACCTGGTCACTATAAATGTTATATTTTACATCTAGAAAAGTCCCAGACCCTTCTCCAGAATCCCGGTCACTATAACTTTTTATTTATTACACTAGAAATGTCCCCCAGACCCTTCTCCAAATCCGGTCCCTATAACTTTTTATATTTTTACTCTAGAAATTTTTTCCAGACCCTTCCCCCCAAAACCTGGTCCTAAACTTGTTATACCCCTTTCTCTAGAAATGCATCTAACCCTTCTCCAAGATTCCCGGTTATATTTTTAACGTTGGGTTTAAATTTACAAACCCTTTTTTTTTAAAAAGTATCCAAACCCTCCCCCAAATTTCCCCCGGTTTTTTAAAACCCCCCATAACTTGTTATATTTTAAAAATCTAAAAAGTCCCAACCCTTCTCCAGAATCCCGGTACTATAACTTGTTATATTTTTAAACGAATTATCCAACCCTTTTTTAAACTCTTTAGTGAATTCAACATTACAATTCCCCCTGGGAAGAGTTCACAGTCTCACTGCTCTTACACTAAAGAATTTCCCCTTTTATGTTTATATAGAAACCTTCTTTTCTAAAGACATAGAAGACATCCCCTTGTTCTGGATCCAGTCCTTGGTATATAGTCCTGTGAGATCCTAATTGACCCCTCTATTTTGATGTCTTTTCTTTAAACTAAATAAGCCTAATTTTGCTAATCTTTCTGGGTATTGTAGTCCACCCAGTCCTTTTATTATTTTTATTGCCCGTCTTTTATACCATTCAAGCTCCACCATGTCTTTCTTTCCAAAACTGTGCACTATTTTCCATGTGTGGTCTGACCAGTGACTTGTATAATGGGAGAATAATGTTCTCATCATGTGCTTTTCTGCCCCTTTTAATACACCCCATGATCCTATTTGCCTTGGCAGCTGCTGCCTGACACTGACTGCTACAATTAAGTTTACTGTTCACCAGGGGCGTCGCTAAGCAGTTTTATTCAGATCTTGTGCCAGTGCAAAGCTGCCAGTGCTTCAAACCAGCAATCTCCCCCACAGGGCAGATTGCTAGTGCTTTGTTAGTTTTCGTGACACTGCTGTGGGCCCAGATCGCCGGCTGTCGTTTTAGCTGTAAGGGTGTCGTCTGGACATATATACACTTGAAGGCTACCGTGGAGCAGAGGGCGAGAGCTCCCTGCCCCGCAAAGTACTCCAGTGGGTCACAAGCAGGCTTGCGGTTCACTGGAGTATATACTGCAGGCGGTATAAGAATATCATCACGCTGCCTGCACAACATGATAACGTCACTCCACCTGTGCCAGTATGCAGATAAAGTGAGAGCTTCGTCAGTGGAACGAGGAGAGGTGAGTACTATTATTTTTTTATTGTTATTCGGGGCCCTAAATGACATAATGGGGGGCCCTATAATCTACAGGGGGACATAAATTTATACCTACCTACTGGAAGGCACTATAACCTACTGGAGGGCATATATAGCTACCTACAGACTGTGGGGGCCCTATAACCTACTTGGGGCATATATATCTACCTACATACTGGGCAGCCCTGTAGCCTACTGAAGGGAATATATAGCTACCTACAGATTGGAGGGCCCAATAACCTACTGGGAACCCTATAACCTACTGGGGGCATATATATCTACCTATATACTGGGGAGCCCTGTAGACTACTGGAGGCCATGTATAACTACCTACAGATTGGGGGGCCCTATAACTTACTGGAGGCATATATATCTACCTACATACTAAAGGGGCCCTATAACTACCACCCTACTGGGGGGCTCTATACAACTAACAATTTACAGGGGGACCAATATACCTACCAACCTACCTTGGGGAGGGGAGGCTATCTAGCTACTTACATACAGGGGGACCAATATACCTACCAACCTTCTAGGGGAAACTACATACCTACCAACCTACTATGGGACCTATATATCTACCATCCTACTAGGATAGCATTTATACAGTAGATCAGAAAGGTAAGTACACCCCTCACATTTTTGTAAATATTATATTTTATCTTTTCATGGAATAACACTGAAGATTTGACACTTTGATACAATGTTAAGTAATCTGTGTACAGCTTGTATAACAGTGTAAATTTGATGTACTCTCAAAACAACTTGACACACCCATCAATGTCTAAACCACTGGCAACAAAATTGAGTGTAAGTGAAAATGGACAAGTTGTGCCCAAAGTGTCAATATTTTAAATGGCCCCCATTATTATCCAGCACTTCCTTAACTCTCTTAGGAATCAAGTTCACTAGAGCTTCACAGGTTGCAGCCACTGGAATCCTCTTCCACTTCTCATTGATGACATGACAGAGTTGGTGGATATTAGAGACCTTGCGCTCCTCCACCTTTCATTTGAGGATGCCCCACAGATGCTCAATAGGGTTTAGGTCTGAAGACATGCTTGCCCCATCCAGCACCTTTACCCTCATTCTCTTTAGCAGGGCAGTGGTCGTCTTGGAGGTGAGTTTAGTATTATTATCATGATGGAATACTGCTCTGCGGCCCAGTTTCTGAAGGTAGGGGATTATGTTACAGACCTCTAACTTCTTCTTTAAGAGGCCCCTCTGTCCCCCACTCATTACTTGTAGTAATAACACCTGTTTGAACTTGTTATCAGTATAAAAGACACCTGTCTGCATCCTCAAACAGTCACATTCCAAACTCCACTATGATGAAGACCAAAGAGCTGTCGAAGGACACCAGAAATAAAATTGTAGCCCTGCACCAGGCTAGGAAGACTGAATCTGCAATAGGCAAGCAGCTTGGTGTGAAGAAATCAACTGTGGGAGCAATAATTAGAAAATGGAAGGCATACAAGACCACTGATAATCTCCCTCGATCTGGGGCTCCACGCAAGACCTTACCCCGTGAGGTCAAAATGATCACAAGAATGGTGAGCAAAAATCCCAGAACCACACTAGGTGACCTAGTGAATGACCTACAGAGAGCTGGGACCAATGTAACAAAGGCTACCATCAGTAACACACTACGCCGCCAGGGACTCAGATCCTGCAGTCTCAGACGTATCCCCCTGCTTAAGCCAGTACATGTCCAGGCCCGTCTGAAGTTTGCTAGCGAGCATTTCGATTACCCAGAAGAGTATTTGGAGAAAGTCATATGGTCAGATGAAACCAAAGTAGAACTGTTTGGTAGAAACACAAATCGTTGTGTTTCGAGGAGAGAGAATGCTGAGTTGCATCCAAAGAACACCATACTTACTGTGAAGCATGGGGGGTGGGTGGCAACATCGTGCTTTGGGGCTGTTTCTCTGCAATGGGACCAGGATGACTGAACTGTGTACATGAAAGAATGAATGGAGCCCCGTATCGTGAGATTTTGAGTGCAAGCCTCCTTACATCAGCAAGGGCATTGAAGATGAAACGTGGCTGGTTCTTTCAGCAAGACAATGATCACAAGCACACTGCCAGGGCAACAAAGAAGTGGCTTCGAAAGAAGCATTTCAAGGTCCTGGAGTGGCCTAGCCAGTCTCCTGATCTCAACCCCATAGAAAACCTTTGGAGGGAGTTGAAAGTCCGTGTTGCCCAGCGACAGCCCCAAAACATCACTGCTGTATAGGAGATCTTCATGGAGGAATGGGCCAACATACTAGCAACTGTGTGTGCCAACCTTGTGAAGACCAACAGAAAACGTTTGACCTCTGTCATTGCCAACAAAGGATATATAACAAAGTATTGAGAGGAACTTTTGTTATTGACCAAATACTTATTTTCCATTATAGTTGAGGTCGACCTATAATGACAATTACAGGCCTCTCTCATCTTTTTAAGTGGGAGAACTTGCACAATTGGTGGCTGACTAAATACTTTTTTTTCCCCACTATAACATTATCCTCTGTTATCTTAATTACTTTACACATTTAGTATCATTTGCAAAGATTGACATTCTACTGCAAGGTCATTAACCCATTTCCGCTGCTTGATCGTAATTTTTTGTCTCTTAATTTTTTTCCTCCCCGCCTTCCCAGACTAAAAGACAATAATTGTCTTCGCACATCCCAAAACCTTTTTCTTGAAAAAATGAGTATAGGTGCACACTGGTGCGGCAGTGATATACATACACATTCCAAATGCCAGTAGCACACTATCAACTAAAAAACCATCCAAGGTACATAGGAATATTTGAAAAAAGCATTTCTGCTACTAGGGATAAATGAAAATTTGGGGTTCTTAGTTCACACTTTTGATCAAAACTGCTTAAGCCCACCTCCCGATTTCGTCAAGGGGACCCCAATGCAGGTGGGTCCTAAGACCTCTCATTGGAGCCTGTTCAGACTTCCATACTTCAGGGAGTGAAAGACCCAGCTAACTGAGCACACTTCACTGATTTAAAAACCTGTGAAGGTGGGCGGAGTGC
This sequence comes from Phyllomedusa bahiana, assembly GCA_025379985.1. Classification (NCBI taxonomy): domain Eukaryota; kingdom Metazoa; phylum Chordata; class Amphibia; order Anura; family Hylidae; genus Phyllomedusa; species Phyllomedusa bahiana. Next base: position 35,060 of record JAODAL010028054.1, on the reverse strand, counting down.
AAAAAGCCAATGAAGGCAGCCCCTCCTCCATACATAGACTAAAAGACAATATTTGTCTCTGCACAAACAAAAACCTTTTTCTTGAAACCAATGAGTATAGGTGCACACTGGTGCGTCAGTAATATACATACACATTCCAAATGCCAGTAGCACACTATCAACTAAAAAACCATCCAAGGTACATAGGAATATTTGAAAAAAACATTTCTGCTACTAGTGATAAATGAAAATTTGGGGTTCTTAGTTCACACTTTTGATCACAACGCATCCAATATTTGAAAAATGCTTTCCCAGAGTAATAAATTTTTTTTTTTTTTTTCATCTACATAGATATATGAGGGCTTTTTTTTCTGGATGAGATATACTTTCTACTGGTGACATTGACCATATTTCAAAATATAATGGAAAACTGAAAAATATTCAAAGTGGGGTGAAATGAAAAAAATAGGACTAATTTTTATAGTGTTTACATTTTGGTACATATGATCTCTTGTCTATATTCTGCAGGTCAGTACGATTCCCTTGATACCAAATATGTAAGGTTTTCATTGAGGTTTTAGTACTTAAAAAACAAAACATTTTCTATCTCTTAACTTCAGTGACACTTTCTGTGAGCAGTAACTTTTTTTGTATTTCCAACTATGGACCTGAGCTAAGGAGCCTTTTTTTGCAGGCTAAAATGTAGTTTTTACTGGTACTATATTAGGATATATGCAACTTCTGGAGTTTGAATTTTTTTTTTCCTTTCATGGTGTTTAGCCTATGAAATAAATGATGGTACTTTTTAATAGATTGTTTTTTTATGGACGCAGTAATACTAACTACGTGTAACTTTTTAATTTTTTTATTCTTATATTTGTAGATTGTCAAAAAAAGCAGTGTTTTGAATGTCAAATTTCCCCTTTTAAAAATTTTAAAACTTTTATTCTTCTTTTTCACTCCTTTTTCACTCCTTGGTTATTTGACCAGTTGGGGGGGGCAGAAAAAGTTAAAATGTTTGCCGACCAGAAGTTTACTTAGTACCTAAAAGCGTTCTATAACCCGCAGTAGAACGGGGTTCATTTCAGACATTTTCTACCCTTTTTTAAAAGCTATTTAGAAGGGCCTCTATCCCTAAACATATATGTCCCCTTTATCATATACAGAGGGGCGTCGGGGCACACACAGTTTTCCCGACTGCAACTTTCTATGGGGGCACCCGGGGCGCTCTAGGGCCCCAAGGGCGATAAACAGGTTTTCCCCCGCCCCACGTCCATGGAAGTCCCAATCACACTTTGGAGGAGTTGAATGCTCTTTGGTTAAAACCTATCACGACCCGGGAAAATAAAGGGTTAAAACCGGGGGAAAGCAGGTTTTCCCTGCTTCCGGGGGCTTGCAGGGAAAGGGAAAATAACACTTTTCTGCAAAATGAATCATAATTCCCAAGTTTGGGGGTTTTAAGCAAAAGGACAATTTTTTTTCAGGATTGTCCAAAATTAAAAAACACTTTTGTGTGATATTTAAAAAAATTTGGATGGGCGATTCGTTTACTACTTTATCGGGTCGATGCGATTTCGGGGAAAATCAAGGATTTTTCCTAGCGAAATAGATTACCCCCGATGACCATTAAAGTCTAGGGGAAAGGAAAAACACCCATTCTTAACCCCAAAAAGGGGTGGGGGTAGCTGGAATTAACATCCACAACAGTCAAATGTTTTCTTGCTACATTTTGGCAACACAATTTTGGGTTAAAAAAACCCAGAAAAAATCCAGACCATTCAAATATCCCTGTTTTGTCCACACCGACCCCTTTAAACCCGCATCACCCACATTTAAAAAATGCCAAAGGCAATTATTTGAACCAAACTTTTTCTTGAACTGGCATTGAATTCCCGTTCCCGGAAGCACATGAGCCCCAAACCTTCTGACCCCCCCGATTTAAAAAGTGCCGAAAAAGGGGTCTTTCAACACCATTTTAGTTTCCGGGGCATTGACATACCTGTCCCCGAAAACGTATGACCCTTAAAACCTGTCGACCCACAGATTAAAAAGTGCCCAAAAAGGTTCCTTTGAACCACCGTTTTAGTTGAACTGGACATTGACTATATCCTGTCCTGGCAAGCATGACCCCAAACCTGCATCACCCAGATTAAAAAGTGCGAGGAAAAAGGATTCTTACGACCCCACCATTTTAAGTTTCACTGGACATTTGACTATACCTGTCCGGACCTCCAGCATGAGCCCAAACCTGCATTACCCCAGATGTAAAAAAGATCAGGAAAAATGAGTCTATCAACCACCATTTGGTTTTCACTGGACATTGACTATACCAGTCCGGGCCACACATGAGCCTCCAAACCGAATCACCCCAGATTAAAAAGTGCAGAAACACGAGTCTTTCAACCACCATTTTAGTTTCACTGGGACATTTTACTATACAGTCCTGGACCACAGCAGAGCCCCAAACCTGCATGAACCCCAGAATAAAAATGCAGAAAAAGGATCTTTCAGCCAGCCATTTTAGTTTCACTGGACATTGACAATATATACCTGTCCTGCCACATCATGAGCCCCAATCCAGTCATGACCCCCAATTTAAAAAGTGCCGGCAAAAGAGTCTTTCAACCACCATTTTAATTCACTAACATTGACTATACCTAGTCCTGTGCCACAGCATGACCCCCAACCTGTTGACCCACAATCACAAAGTGCACTATGCTATTTTTGTGCAGAGACAGTCATTTAGATAGTTTTTTTGGTAACTTACATTTTTACAAATACAGAATTTATTTAGGCGAGTAGTAATTGTAGTTTTACATTATTATCATATTGCTTTTTTTCAAGTGTGATAACATACAACAAACACCTCCCTGCAGTTGATTTTAAAGGAATGTTTACCGTGAGGATGTTTAATTCGCCTCACAAACCCCATAAGTAATAAAAATTCCTAATCATCCCCAAAAACACTTCTAGTTGAGAAGACATTTGCCCTCCTTGCATCTGAAGACGATTCAACCAACAATTCAATGTGTTTTCATTTTTCCTCCAAATCCTTCTTCATGATTAGGGACAGACTCCCTGGATATCAAATGATGGCGACCCATAGTGGACTCCATCCCCAGTAAAATTTTAGACCCCTCAAATTTGCAATTTGTGCCCACCCTGTGAGCCCTAAATGACACTACTTAACCTCACAGAAATCACCTTTTCAATATCCGTTTTTTTTTTAGAAATTTGAAAAAGCTCTCCCTGATTGCCCCTAACGTGAGTGCCAGTTGGCTGCCGTCATCCATATATTAACACGCAGGGCCACTAGCAGGCACAGACTATACAGTGGGTCGGTGATACCCAGGCTAGCGTCTAACTATTAACACGCATGATCAGCGCTGCCAGTGCCGGATTACAGTGGAGTGCCGGTGAGATCCCAGGCTGTCTCCGTCATCCTATTAACATGGAAAAAATGCCCTTATTGACGCAGCATAGAAAACAGTCGTGCTGAAGCAAGTAGCGGAAGCGGAAGTGTGAGGTAAGACCTTCCAGCCTTCCTCAGTACACAGTCAAGACCTGGGTAGCACTTTCCCCCTCCGAATGAGTGCGGACTAATTGAGCTTCATCACTTGGAATTGCAGGTGGTTGACGTTCCTGTTCCAACCCAGGTGCCCTTTTTATTGCATTCTTTTTCTCAGATTTACTCAACGTGCTGGAGGAAATGGTCCTCTGTTCTTTTGTACTCTGTCCATGCTCCATACTCCATGTCCTCTGAATTAACCTACATCTGGGTCCAAGTCCTTCCTGTACCTCCCTTTGTACAATTCAAAGAAAATTTGTACCAAGCTATTGTTTAGGTACATGCAAGTTTTTAGTAGTTTAATTCTAGATAAACACTTTTTAAAATAGGATGGTATCCCACATCGTCTTTTGTTTCACTTTTTTTTTAATTGTATTAAATGGTTTGTCCTTCATACAGGGGAATTGCTAGCTATGTTAAAGATCTTGCAAAAACAAGTCATTTTGCAAAATGTGTCCCAATAACAGTGTCCATACCCATTTCTGTTACTGACAGCACCATACACACCCTTGGGCACACTTGACAATTGTGAAGAACAAAAGTCAGTAAGAAACCACATTTTTTTTACAAAAGGACCTTTAGTACTAGCAGCATTTCACAGCAAAATGCCCCAAAAAAATTCAAAACATGACCCATAGCCACTTTTGACAAATGTGAAGAACAAATGTTTGTAAGAAACACCATTTTGTTTTTATAATAGGACCTGTAGTTATAGCTGCATGTCACAGCTGAGTGAAATCTCCCCCCAAAATTCAAAACAAAACCCTTTGACCACTCTTGACAATTGTGAAGATACAAACGTCAGTTATAAACCACAAATTTTTAAACAATAGGACCAGTAGTCTCCTGCATTTCACATCAAAATGCCCCCAAAATTCGAAACATGACCCTTGAGCCACTTTTGCCAATTGGTGTAAGGAACAAATGTCTGTTGTAGAAAAACATTTTTTTTTATAAATAGTGGAAGGACCAGAAGTAAATGCTGCCATTTCAAAGCACAAGACCCAAAAAACATTATAAAAATGACTTCTCAGCCACTGTTAAAAATTGTGAGGGAGAAAATGCCACTTCAAAGCCACATTTCTGTTCCAAAGGACCATGAATATAGCTGTATCTCACAGCAACATGACCCAAAACCATTGCCACAATGCGAAAAATACTAAAGATGAAGTGAGAAAATGGAATAACGGTTTGTCATGGAAACCTCTTGTCTTTTACAGATCTCCTCACACAAAACCAGCAAAATGACCTTTTTGGTGAACTAGAATAAAAATTGCAGTAAGAAAGATATCATTTTAAAAAAAAGTATTCAAGAGGAACCATATCTGTTTGAAAAAAGGAATGTGAATTAGAACCTGCAACTAACCGTGGTGACCTCCGGCAATTGGGGCCACAACATATCATATGATCCAGCCTGATTCATCTTGATGAAATGTCAAAATCGATCCACATTATCTGTGGACAAGCAGAAGCTTTTTGTCTGAAATCTTGACCCTCCAGCTGTGCTGAAGGACCGCTCCATATGTGAGCGCTGATGCTGCTGGGAGGACCGAACCACTATGGCGTGTCGAGCGAGCTCGTGCCATTCATCCATTTTTGGATACCCTGAAAGTCTATGGGTCCGAAACACATACAAAAAACATTGGGTGTTTGGAGACGCGATAGTCTGCACCATGATCTAAGCCAGGTCTCTGTGTGTTTGTATGTGTGCCCTGCTTGCATGCGTTTGGTGAGTGGTAAATAAAAAGATTGCCAGAGTCACCCATTAGCATCTGCCACCTTGCCTGCTGCTGCAGCTGCCCGCTACGGCTACTTGGCACTCTACTGCTGTCACTCGCTTACGTTGTTCCACCGTGACAATTGATAGAACGTGAAGCAGATGCAACAGATCAATCAACAAGGTCTCCATATCTGCTTTAACTCTCTAATTGGGAGGGTGGTAAAGGAAAAAAGTGCTGAGTTTTGTTTTGTACAGCGGTGATCCAGTAAGGTTAGCCACCCAGTAACTGTTATGATTCATTTTGATGGCCTTAATGTGAGATCATGATGTTGGAGGAAATGGAGCATCCAAGCACTCATGTGAGAGATGGAGCCTTGATTTCCCAAGTCTCTGGGTCGATGGGCACTAGCAAACTGATCTTCCACGATCTTCCTCTTCCGCCTCAAATTCTGCCCAACCTCTTCCAAGGCAGTGACGACGGTAACGTCGGTGTCTAGGAATACCTCCTCCTCCTCCTCTGCTTCTTCCGGCACAGCATTCAACCCAGACCTTACTTGCCTCAGATGATGCACCCTAGAGCAGGAGGCGCCGCCTATGCACTAGACCTGGACCCCCCGAACCACTGCCTAAGAGACCCGATAAAATTGTGAAACTACTGTCGGTCCTTTGGGATTTGACGTAGAGAAAAGGCTCCGTGTCCCGCTCTGTGACCTCTCCTCCGTCCGACGCTGGTGCCCTATGTTTCAGAGTGCCAACGATCGTTCCGAACTAAGAAATCACCACAAGGCACATGCTGACAAGTCATAGTCTGGCACTGACCATTCTTGGATGCTTCTTGAAAACTGGCAAGTAGGTGCATCGAGCTCTTTCACACCCTGCCCTCCACTTCTTCTCGTGTGGCTCCTCAACATCCATCCCTAGGTCTCCGCAACACTCGCTGCTTGTCATGGGCCATGTGACACAGAATATCGTACTGTCGTAATGGCATGCGCGTCTGCTGCTGGGGCCTCGCCAACAAACCGCCTGACGCATGTGGAGGGGGAATTCAACCAGACGTGTTGCCACAAACAACAATTGATAAACGGATAGATTGGAAGGCGGAAAGGGGGGAGGAGAGAGGATGGCCAGGCCGAGCTGACGTCTGCAACGCAGCCAGGCTGGACAAAGCCAGGGTGCAACCTGCGGAAACAATGCGAACTCAGACCTCGCGCCTTCCCATCAGGCAGTCCAGACCAGTGGTTATCGCTTTAGAAATTTCAGGACGACGATTTTCAAGGACATGTGTCCATCAAGTGATTGCTCCATCCTACCGATCTAAGGGCGGCCAGCAATTTCGCCCGATCTCACACACCACCTTGCCTGGTCACAAAGTTTCTTGTCACCCATCCAGCGCTCTGGGGTCTCGTTCTTGAGAGCCAGACCACTAGCACCTACCCTGTGTGTGGACGGTCTCCAAGACAGATTAATTTCAACAAGGCCTGTTTTCTCTGGGCCCGTGAATGCACCAGATGACGCATTGGGAAAAACCCTGCACATCCCTGCGGTTTTGAAGAGCGTGCGCCGAGCACGAGAGCCACCTAACCACCAGGGAGACATCCACCCAGCTCACCCAGTGAGCTGTCACAGATATTATAGCGGCCTTGGCTGTGCTTACTAGTCCATGTTCGTGGTCAGATGGACTTTTTCCTCCCGGCTCACAGATGCAGACAACGCCTTTAAAATTTTAGATGACACGTGGGCTGGCCAGTGCAGGGACGCTTTTCTGGCAAAGAAATGCCTGCTCCATCTGTGTATTGGGGGCAGGCAAGGGCCATGACGGGTGGAACCCATCTGTTCCACCAGAACGGAAAAGCTACATTTCCAAGGCCAAAAAGCCTGGCAATGCAGACATTCATGCTTTTGTCTTCGGGTATGGTTTAGTTTAAAGTGTTTCATCTGCTCCCATACCTGGAAGACAGAAGGCTGGGCTGCTATACTACTGGCCCTGTAACGGCATGCAGTCATCAAACTAGCGGAAGGAGAAGGGGTAGAATGGTCCTTGGTTTGGTGCTGGTGGGTACTCGGTCCCGCGAACGGAGGAGGCTGAAAGCGGACTGATCCCTGATCATGACTCTGAGAGCACATGGGCAGCTGAGGAAGCGCTGGAGAGGCGTGAGTAGGAAGAGGCATAGACAGAGTGGGTGACAGTGTTTGGAAGACCGGCGTCTGGTCCCCTGGCCTTTTATTGTGCCAAGTGTTGCCACCATATCAACTATGCATCGCTGCATTGACTAGACATTTTGGGGTGGATAAAGACACCTAAGATTCTTAGCCTCTACTTATCCGTTTACGGCAAAGGCGGCATATGACATCCGCTGGGTGAATCAGGCTTGCTCAGAGAAGGCCCATGCGTGAGAGGTCCTGACCTTTTGACAGCGATAAGCGAGGAGATGGGTTTCCGCTGACCGTGGCTGGTGGAATCATATCAGCAGACTTTCTGCGACCGCCCTCTCCCTTTTTGAGGCGGGACCCGTATGACACCATACCATCATCTTCCTCCTCCGTCCTGTGATGAAGCGCTCGCACGCCAAGATTCTGCAGAAAAGACCACGATGGATCCGCAATGTCGTCATCATCATCTCCAACATTCAACACAGGTGACTGGTTCGTCCTGACTTTCTGGCATCCAGGAGCTGCGTGCTAGAAGCAAGAGACACTGAAAGGCGTTTGCCGACCGCCCCGGATTTTTTGCGCGATTGACCGGCTTCCTTCGCCTCCTCTGTATGGCATACAGTAACTGTCTTGTTCAAGCAGACAAAATCATCCTATTTGGCTTCATGGATCTTTTACTATGCCTTCAGAACCCCAACCGCATTTTGCATCAAAGAGGGTCTTCAGAAAATGGATTAAACACAGTGCTGGGTACACGAGGTTGACATTTGGGCTGCCTTCGCTTCATGTTTGGACTGATGCTGAGAACGACATTTTGGCCGTGACTGTAGTACGCAGAGGAAAGACTGCTGGATGCAGGTTGCATTAACCACTGAAGAACAGATTGGCGACGCTGTTCTTTACTGAGATTCATAGGGCCCTGACTATGCGATGAAATGCCTGCAGTCCTGCAACCCGACGATCCGCTGGCATCGGTATCGCCAGCGCGGAAGAGCACCGTTCATCTCGGTACCTCAACCTCCTGTCCTACCCCCCTTTTTTTGCTCGCTTACCCCGACCTCATTTTTTCGCTCCATGTTCAGAAAGATAAAAATATGAGAATGGTAAGAAGAATTTTGGAAAGATCTCTTATAAAAGACGTCAAATCACAGTATTCTTCCAAATCCCTCAAAATCAAAACAAAAATGCTGTATATCAAATTTAAGTTGCAAGTTGCCTCCTTTTCAACAAAGCAGGAACTGGGCCAAAGTTGAAAAAACAAAAACACCTATCATAAAATGATACGGGTACAAAAGTGGATTTTTGCACCTAACAAATACACCTGCGGGACTACAAATTGCACGTATTCACATTAAGTGCAACCTTGCCTCTTTCAACAAAGCTTGGACTGCGCTAAAGTGAAAAAACACCTATCTGAAATGTATACTGATAATAAAAGTGGAGTTTTGCACCCTAAGAAATACACCTGGCGGTGACTTCAAAATTGCTGTATATCAAATTTACTTTCAAGGTGCCTCTATCAACAAGCTGGCCCCTGCGTCAAAGTAAAAAAACACCTATCGGAAAATGTATAAGGATAATAAAAGGTATATTTTGTCACCTATCAATACAACCACAGGCAGTGACAACAAAATTTCTGTTTTCAAATTTAGTGCAAGGTGCCTAAATCAACAAAGCTGGACTGCGCCAAAGTGTAAAAACACCTATCTGAAATGTATCGCGATAATAAAATTGGGAGTTTTTGCACCTACAAATACACCTGCGGTGACTCAAAAATGCTGATTCCACATTTAAGTGCAGGTACCTCTAACAACAAAGCTGACTCGCGCCAAAAGTGAAAAAACACTATCTGAAATGTATACGTATATAAAAGTGGATTTTGCACCCAACAAATACACCACGTGACTTTCAAAATTGCTGTATTCAAATTTTAAGTGCAAGGTGCCACTATCAACAATGTCAGGCCTGGGTGAGCAAAGGGAACAAACACCTATCTGAAATGTATACGATAATAAAAGTGGAGTTTTGCACCTATCAAATACACCTCTGCAGTTTACTAGAAAAGATCTGTATCCTAATATAATTTTCACATGCTCCCAACATACAAGTAATATTTCAACAGAAAAAGACAGTATAATAAAAAGCCATTGCAATGCAATGTCTAAACAAAGTCTTGGCTGCACAATATCCACTATCCTGTATGCCTTTAAAGAGCTTGTCTGTTGTTCGCCTGCGCCACCCCTTCACTCCCCCCATGACTTTTACAGGGCAAGATGTTCCTCTTAAATTTCCTCAGCCTAAGTACCTAAACAATCCTGCAAAACTCTAATCTACCTAGTCTTAATTTCAAACAGCTATAAGCATAGCTGTCTGTTGTGAACAAATAGAACAATTTCTCTGGAGCTGTTTGGACGGTGTGAGAGACCGAGCACAGAAACTCCTACTCCTATGAGATGCTGAACACACTGAGGCAAACAGAAGGGCTGTTCTATTTAAAACCAAGGTCATGTGATTTTTCCAGCCCATCGCAACCATACACATCCCAGTCCTGACTTCAACACACACATCTCACCCTGCTCTATAAAATTCTGTAAAGCTGTATTGCTGGCCGCCAAAAATGACATTAAGCCTGAAAATGGCGCGATATTAAAAGTTATGTGCAGATTTTAACCTAAATTATCGCGTGATCGAAAAAATCCAATCAACATAAAAACCGTGCCGATTTCAACTTTATCGATAATAATCGCTCAACACTAGTTATTGGCACTAGATGGGGCCTATTTAGATAAGGAATATTTGTGTTTTCTTTCTTGTGTTTGAGGGTCAGGAACAAATATTATAAACAAGTGATTATGACATAAGTCATTAAAATCTCAACATCTGTAAGTTTAACCTAACATATCATAATTATAACACTAGACTACTGACTCGTGACCCCGCCTAGAACTACTGAAAGGAGTCATTTTTGACTCCTTGCTTGTTTTCGTTTATTATTTTTAGAGTTTATTTGTGGTTATTTATTAATCAATTATATTTTTTTTGTACTATATTATTTATTGTGAGATCCAACATTAAGATGCTTTTTGATTGTTTTTTTTCTGGCATTTTCTTATTTTTCTACAGAAATAACAAAAATTATAATAGACGTTTTTCAAATTTTTTTATTCAAGTGCAACACATTATAAACAACAACTGAAGAACAAAAAGCAGAGAAATGTAGGTGGAAAGGAGCATACAAATGAAAAATATGGCACAGAATTCACCTTTTAAACATTATTGTTGTTTTGCATTTTAGCATTGCCTTTGTTTATGGCAGTTACATTCCCACACAAAACTTACACAAGTCTTACATTTGCCGACAGATCTAATATTTCATGCACTTTTTCTTTGATGCTGGCAAAATTTTGTTTGAACCATCACTTCTGAGCATGTAAAAACCTGGGACGTGGAATACCTTTTCCCCATCTTGTTGACATAAGACCACTCAACTCTCATCATCAAAGCTGTTTTGCAAAAAAAGGCCTTGCGTGACATTTTTTGGTGGGTAATCTCCCTTGAATATTATCCATGCATTTATACCTCCGCAAAAGTCTAAGGCATTTTCAATGCATGAACAGGCCATCTCCTTGTGCATGTTCGTGATGGTATATTTTCGTGCCATCTGATCCACAACATCTACTCCATATTTTGTTTCATAGTAAAACTTTACCTTTTCTGATTTTTTTTAGTGGAATCAGACCAACAACAACATCTGGATGGACGTAACTCAAAATGACAACATTTGTGTTGACCTTTCCTTGTATACTTGTAAGTGTAAAATTTCTTCATTTCTAAACACCTTTAGTGTTTGATCAATTCTCTTTCCATGGAAATTTAATTTTCTTAGGCACTTCTCGCCTTATCTTCTTCAGTGTTCCCACGAATTGTTGTTCCTTGCTTTTTTATCTTGTTTAGCTAATTTTACAGAAGTAAAATAATTATCTGTTGTCACATTGCGACCTATTTTCAAAAACGGTCCAATAACTTCATTACCCAACATGGTCAACTAAAAACGTTCCTCGCGCACGGCGAGTGTCCATCTTTGCCTAGAAAAGGGAAGTGCCATTTGCCAATATTTGCTATCCTATCAACAGCTCACCAATATTTTGTGGCCCATATTTATCTTGGTTGGAAGCATGTACTGCGTGAATGGACAACCTAGTTTTGCTTGGGAAACAAGTTGCTCATCCACCCTTATGTATGGGCCATGTTTGAAACACGCAATACATTTACAATAAAGCCTGTCCCCACACAGTAGAAATAGAGCAAACAGTCCCAGATAGCAGTCTCTCCGAACGAGTAGAATTCTCATCAAGATCTGAGAAAACCTCATAATTTCAACAAAGTCGGGTTCCTAGACATTGTCGCTTTGGCAAACCGTATTCCCCAGTCATTACACCCAAATACTGCTAATCCGAGTGACGGTACGGCCAGATATTCCACGAGCATAGAATATCGCAATGAAAGCATCTAGCTCCACATCAATAGAGAGTAAACTGTAAATTATTGTTTCCTGCATGCTATCTTGCAAGCTGTACATATTCTTTATATTGTCAATATATATGAATCAAAAAATAAACGCCAAGCGCTCAAAGGACTATCAATAATGATATTCTTCTGGCTCATCCTGTAGGGCCAGTGCTCTTCTCGACAGAATATATTGGCTGTCAAGCCTACCAGGCAAGTGTTCTCCAATTTCCACAGTTTACCATTGAATAGCCATCCGCTGAAACTATATTCCTTCAGATTCACCTTCCTCTGGTGTTTGTTGTTGCATTTACCTTCGCCGCCATCGTAACCTGTTGTTCTTTCATTTCTGGACTTTTGCTGTTTTTTCTTGTTCACGAAGATCCAGGAGGTATGGTCACGAGGCAAACATAACTGCATGAGCCCGATCCCCAGTTGATTTGCTTGGAATATCTGAAAAAAGTTGATGAATATTTAGGAATTTTTTGTTTTTGTAAGGGTCGTTCACGACTGGCTGGAATTAGCGGCGGAATATACCGACCGGATATTCCTCACCACAATCCGCCGACCCTGCCCCTTCAGTTTACATAGCGGAGTTTCATACCTGAAGCTCCGCTCTCGAACCCCGGCGCTGGAGCCCCTGTCCTGGGTACGGAGCCGTGCCTTGCGCGTAAGCAAGCGCTTGCTCTGTCCCTGACAGCGTGCTCCATCCGGGGTTCGTAGCGTATCTTCAGGGCAAGAGACGGCTGACGGCCCTGTATTGCCGGCACAGAAATAACCAGATGCTTATTCAGCCAGAATCTGCAGGTGTGCACAGGCCCTAACCTCAGGTGTGGAAGAACAAATAAATACACAGAACAATAACCTTTCTGGATTTGTTTACGTCTTCTGAGTCCTTCAGATTTACTTGGATATGTATCTGAGGAATGAAATCTTCACACAGACAGAATCAAATACATGTTTCCTGCAATTCGATTCCCCGATTCCTTCTCCGGTATGGATTGCAAAGTAGCCATAATATCCTGAGGCATTAAACAAACGTCTTCTCTCCCTATCCTCACAAATTCCAAAAATCTATATATTTCTCCTGCTGAAAATTAGAAATGAAATTGAAACTAAAGAAGATAATAAATGTTCTGGCCACGTTCAAAAGAAAGGTGGGCTGATCATATTGACAGGACAGCTAAACTAATTTCAATAACAATTCATACCTGATGAGTCTTCCAGAGCTCGGTAATGTTTTTCGTCTGTTCGTCTTTGTCTCTTCTTCATCTTCAGCTGAACTGATAGTAAGTTACCTATCCAGAAACTGTCCTCCCTTGCCTAGAACCATATAAAAACAAAACCACCCTTTCATTAGCAAAAGATAAGAGCCCTAGAGTAAACAAGCTATTTTTGTTCATCATTACAAACAGTAAATACCAGCAGGTAAAAACACAAGAAAATGTAAAAAGTTTGACTGAAATTGAAACTACATCATATGAACATCATGAAATAAGACAGAGTGAAAAAAAATTATGCACAAAACTGTTTATAGCAACATTAAGTGACAAAGGACCACAAAAATATAGCTAGGGAGTCAAAATGACTCCCTTCAGTAGTTCTCTGTAAATTTTTAAAAAAAAACCGCAATTTTTCACCAAAATTATATTAATCTCACAAAATCTTTTTTCCACCATCATAATTTGAGGAAAAGTCACCGAGTTTCAAGCCGGAATTCTGAAAAATGTAGTCACAGAAGAGAAATAAAAAACGAAAGGAGTCAAAATGACTCCATCAGTAGTTCTAGTGTTAATACTTATGGTGCTTTCACACCGAGCTTTTTTGATGCGTTTTTTTTTCTTCAGAAAGGCACAGCAATTATTGCTCTACATTTCTGCACAAAAACGCATCAAAAACGCTCCATGTGAAATCACCCTCTTTTTTTTTCTGTAGTTCATATTACAGGAGATATCTTGATTGACCTTAGCTGTGGTTCCCTGGTTCCTTACCTGTATGCAGCCTGTGAGTTTTTCAAACACATCATAGTCCTGAAGGCCAGGGACAGATGCATCCTGGAGCTAAAAAGATGGCTGAACACACGGACTTGAGCATTTGACTGGGACGATGATGCCACAAAAATTCATGTAGGAGGCAGAAGGAAAGAGGTGAAGAATTTGTCTAATTTTTTTCGGGGAAACCACTGTCATTTTCGTTGTTACTATATACAGAGATATTAAGCAGATTTAGTAAAGGTATAGATAGTATATTGTCTACCTACCTTATTTTTTCAATGACAATCTATTCAAGACACATAGCATGCCAGCCTTGGTCAATTATACATCTTTCGATGGTGCTATTCCTACGACAGAGCATTTTCATTGGGTTAACGTTTTTGATGGCCTTTTTTTTGTGCAGATATATACAGCATTAATTTCTGTGCCTTTCTGCCAAAAAAATCATCAAAAAAGGCTTAAAAACGCATCCAAAAACATGTAAAAAATGCATCAAAAACGCACCAAAAACACTCCGTTTGAAAGGACCCTATCACTACTAAAAAGGAGTCATCCAAAGCTGATAACCGTTCCCCTTGGTCGTCATATTGATGTTAACTGTGGGACAATCAGTTTCCTCTTTTTTTCTATTTCTTTCAGTGCCCAGTTACAGGACAAAGAAGAGAAAATGAGATCATCAGTTCAACATGTTGTGAAATGTGACCTGGAGAAAGAGAATATCATGGATCCAATGGTCTTACCTCCAGCGGATTGTATCATCAGTGTTGTGCTCCTAGAAGTTATCAGCAAAGATCAAGATGATTACATCAGATATCTCAGGAAGTTCTCAAGGTTGCTGAAACCTGGAGGACACATTTTGTTAATTGGACTTTTAGATGCAACATGCTTTACAGTTGGGAAAGACAAGTTCCATATTTTTACATATGATGAGGATTTTACCAGGAAAGTTCTAGTTGGAGGAGGGTTTGTTGTTGATTACTGTAAGGTTAAGAAGAGAACATCTGTGAGTGATCTTGTTGACTACAAAGCCATGATGTTCATTGCAGCTCATAAGCAGAAGTAGGACTCAGTAGAAACCTACAGGCTGAGTCCGCATGTTAAGAGTTTATATGTAAAGCTTTAAAATAAGGTTTAGTAATCATAACATGGCTTCCTCTATGATCTTATTAAGGTAGAAAGTTTATAGAGATTTCAAATAATTTGCAAAAATCACACCTGTATGTTCTTATAACTTTTTAGGATAAGCTTTCCTGTGTGTGTACAAAAGGAATAATACAATTTCTGGCAATAGTTCTATTTGTACCTGGCATTTTCAGCATTTTACCCATTTACATGCTTCATCCCTACAGTTGAAACCAGAAGTTTCCATACACTCTATATAAAACCCCATCTGCAGGTTTTTCTCACTCTCTGACATAAAATCAGGATAAACCTTCCCCATTTTATGTCAATTAGGAACCAACATTATTTATATTTCCCAAATGCCAGAATAATTAGACAGAATTTTTAAGGCATTTTTCTGGAAAGTCAAAAGTTTACATAAACTGGTATAACAATGCCATTAAACAATTTGGGACAGCCCATATGATGTCAGGTTTTGGAAGCTTCTGATTTATTGGCAACATCTGACTTAATTAGAGACACAACTGTGAATATATTTTTTATGCACACTAGAAACACACTGCTTCTGTGTATAAAATCATTGGAAAGTCTAAAAAAATCAGCCAAGATATCAAGAAGAAAATTGTGAGCTTGCACAAGTCTGGATCATCCTTAGGTGCAATTTTCAGATACCTGAAGATGCCTCGTTCATCTGTACAAACAATTATACGCAATTAAAAACAAGATAGGAAAGATGGGAATGTCCGGTCATCAGACTGCTCAGGAAGGAGATAGGTTCTGTGTCTCAGCAATGAACATGCCTTGGTCCAACACATGCATATCAACCCAAGAACAAAAGAAAATGACCACGTGAAGATACTGGTGAAAGCTGGTAAGAATGTGTCATTATCCACAGTGAAACGAGTACTGTATCAACATGGGATGAAACACCGCTCTGCCAGGAAGAAGCTATTGCTCCAAAAGAAACATATTAAAGCCAGATTAATGTTTGCAAACACATAGGAAGAAAGACCTACATTTTTGGAGACATGTCCTGTGGTCAGACAAAACGAAAATTGAACTGTTTGGTCATAATGACCATCATTGTGTATATAGGAAAAAGGGAGATGCTTGGAAGCCTAAAAACATCAACCCAACTGTGAAACACGGGGGTGGCAGCATCATGTTGTGGGGGGTATCTGAAAATTGCACCTAAGGATGATCCAGACTTTTGCAAACTCACAATTTTCTTCCTGAAATCTTGGCTGATTTATTTAGACTTCCCAATGATTTTATACACAGAAGCAGTGTGTTTCTAGTGTGCATAAAAAATATATATTCACAGTTGTGTCTCTAATTAAGTCAGATGTTGCCAATAAATCAGAAGCTTCCAAAACCTGACCTCATCATATGGGCTGTCCCAAATTGTTTAAAGACATTGTTATCCTAGTTTATGTAAACTTTTGACTTTCCAGAAAAATGCCTTAAAAATTCTGTCTAATTATTCTGGCATTTGAGAAATATAAATAATTTTGGTTCTTAATTGACCTAAAATGGGGAAGGTTCATTCTGATTTCATGTCAGTGAGAAAAACATGCAGATTGTCTTTTTATATAGTGTATGGAAACTTCTGGTTTCAACTGTTTTCCCTGAGCTCAGATATAGTATAAGTGGCAGACCAGCTGCTCTAATGTCTCCCAAATGCAACACACAGAAAAACAGGAGATCATAGATGATTACATCAAAGATCTTCATAACATATCTATGTAGCAACCCTCCCCAACCCCACCTCCAAAAAAAAAAGCAGGAGCATGCACAGTATTATAGACTAATACTGATCAGTGTAACAAATAGATCTAGCTCTGGAGTAAGACGTTCAGTTCTGTATGGTCTCTTCTGTATCTTTTTTCTTTCACAGCATTTCCTCCCTCCTCTCTCCTGCTCTTCCTCCCCTCTCCATAGACTTTTATAGACTGCTGTATTCTGATCTCTTAGTGAAGCTGAACTATTCTCCTCTATGGATTCTCTTAGTGATTTATGAATGAGAAAACAGATAAGGATGCAGGGGTAAAGGATCCTGATAAGCGGAGGCATTTTTCTAACAGAAATCATAAAAAGTTATCTTTAGCTTTGTTTTATTTGTGGAAACTTGTTTAGACACATTCAAATCATATAATTAGGACCAACAGATAATTTATAGAGTAACTGCTGTGTGCAGCAAAGACTGCAGCTAACATGACTCATTTAGGTCCTGTTAGGTCCCGTCACAGGTATCTTAGTCATTTGGACTATAGTGCATCCAACAGTTGCTGATGTTTGTGTGGGGACGATGCATAGAGTGAACATGTCCATCGTGTTCTTTCCACACATGCTCAATTGGGTTCAAGTCAGTAGTAGAGGATCAGGGTGGTTCTTGAAAGTCTTGGTCATGCTCCTCCAACCAATGTTAGACATTTCCAGACAAGTGACATGTCTCATTGACTTGCTGGAGGATCTCTTCCCCCCTAGGGGAGACAGCATGTATGGGTGTATATGTTCTGCAAGGATGGATTCATAACCAAATAATTTACAATTCAGAGAATTCTTTTCACATGGGTAAGAAGATGCAACAAAAACATTCCCCAGACCAAAATGCTGCCACCTCCAGCTTGTGTTCTTCCACCATATCCATTCAGATCCATTCATTTGATGAATGACATGACATAATTAGAGAAGGCAACACTTTGCCAATCAATGTAAGTCCAATTCTGATATTGTCATGAAAATAGAGGCCTTTCCTGCCAATATAACTTGGTTAGCAGAGGTGCAGGAAAATCTACCTGCTCAGAGGCCCCACACCCAGTAGGATGTGCTGAATTTTTCTAGCATGTCAGTTATAGCCGACGTTTACTTCTCACGTCAATGGCGTGCGGCGCTCTGCAGGTTCCACATCACTTGTTCACATTGATGTCATTTATCCACTCATAATTCACTTTTAACATAGCAGCGGCCAACAGTTCACAAACTGCGCAGTTTCTGAGATACCGTCAATGATAATCCCTTTCTGCAATTCTGATAAAACTCTCCTTTTACCCATGACAGTTATGAAGTATACGTGTGCACACAGCCAGTTGTATTCTTTATATTCCCACCAAGCCAGCTCACCACACGTGACTTCCTTCATAAGCTATGCACTACCGACATCAAAATTAGGAAGTGCTCATAATAATGTGACTTGGTTATATACGTAGTGGTAGACTTTAAAAGAGTCATCCCGTTTAGAATACATGAAACAAATTTGAGATTCTTAGTTCACATGTTTTTGATCAAAAAATGCTTAAGCCACCCACGAACTTACAACGCGATCTCAGGTCAGGAGGTCCTACGCTGTCTTTACCTCTCAATAGAGCCAAATTCAGGCCTCTCATTGGGTCAACCGACCTCCATTATCCAGAGAGAAAGAAATAAAAAAAAAAACACCAGCCTTGCAAGTTGCACTCATATAACAGCCTGTGAAAAGTGGGTGGGGTGCAGGAAACAAAAATGGAGGCATCCCTTCCTCCCTATATAGATTAAAAGCAATATACCAAATACAACGTATAGTTCTGCACAAAAAAAACATTTCAGAAAAAACACAATGTGAACCTGGGTGCCACTGGCAGGGATGCGGCATATATATATATATATATATAATATATATATATATATATATATATATATATATATATATATATATATATATATATATATATATACACATACATACACACACACATACACCATTACCAGTGGCACACCACTGCAAAAAGGGCAATACAATACATGGAAATCCCTAAAGAAGCATTTATGCTATTTATCATACATATATTGCTCTTAATCTATATAGGGAGGAAGGGATGCCTCCATTTAGGCTTCCTGCATCCCACCCACTTTTCATAGGCTGTTATATGAGTGCAACTTGCAAGGTTGGTGTTTTTTTTATTTACTTCTCTCTGAATAATGGAGGTCGGTTGATCCAATGAGGGGCCTGAATTTGGCTCTATTGAGAGGTAAAGATAGCGTAGGACCACCCAACCTGAGATAACATTGTAAGTTTGTGGGTGGCTTAAGCATTTTTTTGATCAAAAACATGTGAACTAAGAATCTCAAAGTTTTTTCAATGTATGATAAATAGCATAAATGCTTCTTTAGGGATCCTGTTTAGAAAGCACATTTTCATGCACCCTATTAGGGAATTGTGTGTTGATAAAGGAGAGTCTCATGTTTAGGATCCGTATCATGTGGTCAAAGTGGAGAGTAATTATAGAGAGTGTTTCTTGCTCCTTTTTGTTGTTGTTGTGTTCCTTGATATGACTAGAATAAAGTGAAGCATATTACATATAACTGTCTGTGTCCTTTACTAAGCAGGGATCATTATCTTTTACTTGCTGTCTATGATTATAAGCCTCGGGATCAGTTGCTTTTTCATTCATATTCTATTTCCTTTTTAATTTATATTAACCAGTTCCTGACTGAGCCATTTCCCTCCTTTCCTGACCGGGCACATTTTCCTTTTCTGTAGTCCCCGCTGGTCTGAACACTTTTGGCGCTCAGTTATTGAACTACTCTCTTTGCCTTTTTTCTGTGAGATGTTAGACTTTATTTTTCTGCCATTTTTAATTTTTTTTTATACATGAGGTAAAATAGTAATAAAAAAAAGGTTTGCTTTTCACATTTTTTAAATTTATTTTTTTTTAACAGCAAAAGTGTCGCTAAAATGAGTTTTGTAACTGTATCACTTTTCCATCACGGATATTCATATATCTGTGGGATAAAGTTTTAGGGTTGGCGGGTCTAAAGGTTGTGATTTGGGCTCTTAGTAGTTGTTTTATGAATACTTTATTTTGTGTGTTATATACCAGCCCACATAAAGCTAGAAACAATATATGGTTATGCACATCAAAAAACTTTTATGAAAAAAACGAGCATAGGTGCACACTGGTGTGGCAGCAATATACATACACATTTCAATATCAGTGGCATACTATAAACTAAAGAAACTATCAAAGGGGACATAGGAATTTTTGACAAAGCATTTCTGCTATCTAGGATACATGTAAAATTTTGAGGTTCATATTTTTGATCAAAACTGCTTAAGCCCACCTCTGAAACTTCAATGGGACCTCAAATGCAGGTGCGTCCTACACAAACATTACCTCTCCTCTTCAGGGAGTGAAGGCACCAGCTTCTAAATACACTGCATTGATTTTAAAACCTGTGAAGGTGGAAGGAGTACATAAGCCCACATAAAGTGCCATTCAACTGCCTTCTCATTGTCTATGGAGGCATTCACCCCATTCCCAGTGCTAGTGTGTATTATCTGTAAGTTTGTGCAAAACCTCCTCAGGATGATGTCGGTAGATTTTCCTGGCATGAAACCTGATTGGTCCGACCCCACTAGTGACAAAATCCCTGCATTTAGTCTCATGGCTAGCACCTTAGGCAATATTTTTTGCATATAAGTTCATCAGGGAGATGGACCTATAGGAGCCACAAAGATCTGCTGGTTTCCCTGGCTTGTGAATCATCACTATCACCGTTTGTGAAAAAGAGTTGTGTAATTCCCCACTTTCCTGCCCATGTTCAAACAAGGATTCTAATCATGTACTATATTGCTCTGCAACCCATTTATACCATTCTGCAGGGAGCCCATTGGGGCCAGGTGTTTACTGGGTAGCCAATCTACCTATAGCTTTTTGAATCTCTCCTTTAGTGATCGGAAGCGTCATACCATACCGATCATCCTCAGTTAAGTGAGGTAAGGACATTGTGTCCAGAAAAGCTGCAATCTCAGCATCCAAACGTTGAAGGCAAGAGGAGTATAGTTGTTTGTAATAATCTACAATTTGGGTGCAAATATCCTGGGGGGCAGTGAGAATATCACTGGTATCAGCATTAAGATTAGCCACCACTGTGACTGGGGATTCAGATCTTGCTAGGAAGACCAAAGTTGTACCATTTTTGTCCCCTTCTGCAAAAATAAGCTGGCGGGTTATCAGTAATCTTTTCTGAGTGTACTCCATAACAAGTAAATTGTATGCCCTCTGTGCCTCTACCAGTCTAGTTTTATTGTTAGGGGTAGGTGTCCTAACATATTCGGCCTCCCACGACGTTACATCACTTTTTAAGAAGATATTTCTACTAGTCAGATAAGTTCGATATGCAGCAACAGTCCCAATAATCACTCCTCTCATGACTGCCTTATGGGAGTCCCATTTCACCAGTGGTTTAGCAAAGTCTCCATTTATGTCCCAATAATTATTCATTTCTAACTGGCACTTGGCCATCACCACAGGTACCTCCAACCACTTTTGATTGAGGCGTCACAAGGTTTGCGATGTCTCAAACAGCGTTGATAGCAAAACTAACAATGGGGCTTAATCGGAGATCGCTCTAAGGAGATACTCCACCTTAGTAATAGACAGAATACAATCTTTAGAGAAAAAGCCGATATTAATATGAGAAAGAGAATCAGGAGAGGCTGAGAAACAGGAGAACTGTCTCTAATTTGGATGTGCCCATCTCCAGATCTCAGTTAACTCATGTGCCGCAGCCTCGTCCCCTAAGGCCCAGTTCACACAGCTTATTCAAGCCGTATTTGCGGGCTTGATCCAGCCCGCAATACGGCTTGAATAAGGGGCGGGGCAGAGGTGCGGCGAGGGAGCAGCTCGCCGGCCCCATAGACAATGCATTTTTTTACGGCGCGTACGCGCCGTAAATAGTGTGCGTGTCACTTTCTCCCCCCACGGCGGATTCGCGGAGCGGGGAGGTGCAACGGAATCCACAGTTCTCTATGAGAACTGTGGATTACCGTAGTTACTGGGACGGATTGGAGCCATACTGAAGCGCAAATCCGGCGCGCAGTACGGCTCCAATCCGTCCCAGAATAAGCCGTGTGAACATGGCCTAATTTCTTATTTTGAGAATGAGAAGGTTTCAGCCTACTAAGCTCTCTGTCTAGAATAGCATTAAAATCCCCCAGGATAAAAAGAGACCCATGTGGATATTGTGAAGTTAGAGCCATGACTGACTCTAAGACATCACCTTTAAAAGGTGGCAGGAAATAAATATTGCAAAGTACTAATTGCCTACCACCTAAATGGAAATGGAGTATAACATATCTGACAGACTGATCCAGATGAAGGTGCAAAAGGTGAAACAAAATTGATTTACTCACTAATATAGACACCCCTCTGGCATAATTAGAATATACCGAATGAAATGTGGAGCCCCACCCAATGATGCTTCAATTCCAAAATTTTCTGACACCATAAATGGGTCTTCTGCAGGAGAAGCACATCAGAGTTATAGACAAGAAGTCCGCATGGATGGCAGAAAAGATCCAGCACCGTTGAATGAATAAAATAATCTTCTTTATTGTACTAAACCATTAAAATCCCGACACGACAGAAAGAGTCAACGCGTTTCGGGTAAAGGAAATCAAAACCAATGACGTGTCAGAACACATATCATGTGACATGATGCAAATAACATACTTTTTTTTTTTTTTAACATATTTAAAGACACAGGCAAAACATTTATGACAAAGTCTCCTTGCAAAAAAAAAGCATGAAAATGAATGTGTGAATAAATGTAATGAAAAAAAAAATAAATAAATAAAAGAAATGACATGAAAATGAGTGTATGAATAAATGTAATGGAAAAAAAAGACATGAAAATGAGTGTGTGAATAAATGTAATGAAAAAAATAAAATAAAAAAAAGACATAAAAATGAATGTGTGAATAAATGTAATGGAAAAAAATAGAGAAAAAAAAGGAAGGAAAAAATTAACATGAAAATGAGTGTGTGAATAGATGAAGGGAAAAAAAGACATGGAAATGAGTGTGTGAATAGATGTAGGGAGAAAAAAAAAGGTCATGAAAATGAGTGTGAGTAAATATAATGGAAAAAAAAAAAGAGGGAAGATGATTATTAATATCTATTGTCCATTATTGATTAACACAGATAGAGCAAATCATTTTTATGGTTCATGCCTTTTGGATGCCGGGATTCCAATTGCCAGATCCAGAAAGCCTCCCGGTTAAGGAGAATCTTCCTACGAGGGGTTTATTCCTTTCAATACCATAAGTGGCAAAACCAGACAGATCATCACCATAAACAGTGGAGACATGCCTGGAGACGCCAGAAGAATTGATACTCAAAGGGTTAATGGCATCGGAAATATGTTCAGCAATCTTTTTTTTTTGAAAAAACGGATAGTGCATCCAACGTAATTCAACTTACAAATTGTGCACTCAGTAGCATATACAAGATAATTGCTGTTACAATTAATAAAATCTTTAATACGAAAGCTCTTAAAAGTCGATAAGGAATGATGTTATCAGTAGTCTTAATAAATCTACACAAAGAGCAGCGCAAACCACCACACTTGTAACATCCCTTAACAGACAACCAAGTGGAGGTAACATTATTCTCCCTATACATACTGAGTGAAAGGGTTGAACCCAAAGTGTCTCCTCTTCTGGATACAAGTCTACAACCTTCAGATAAAATTTCAGCTAAAGTAGGATCCTGCCGTAAGATAGGCAGATTTTCTTTCAAAATCTTACCTACAGATGAAAACTGATTACTGTACTTGGTACTGAAGGTAACTGGTGTCCTATCCTGAGAGAGGTTATTAATACGTTTCGAGGGACAATGTAACAAATCAGATCAAGTTCCCTCCACTGTGTCATGTGACTCATTAGTGTTACAAAATCTCAGACGTGAATGAGGAGCAGGTGTGTTAAATTTAACCCCTTAACGACCCTGGACGTATGAGTATGTCAAAGGGCCGCTAAGGGGCTTTGCAGGGGGATCGCTCCGCGACCCCCCACACAGCCGCCGGGTGTTAGCGGCAGTAATAGTGCCTGCGGGTGGCTCTGCCCGCTGGCGCTGTTTAACCCGTCAGACACCGCGGCAAAGATGGCCACGGCATCTGACTGAATGACGATCGGTGCCGCGCACCGATCGTTACAGTCATCGGCATCAGCGCAGCTATGCTGCGCCGATCCGACGACCGGACACGGCAGTGGGGAGCCCTGTGAAGACTCCCGTCATTTACATTTTCCGGTTTGCTCCACTTCCGGCCGTAGACAGGAAGTGGGGAAACCGCCATCTTTGTACACCATAATGCACTGCCTATGCAATGCATTAGACTGTATTAAAAGTCGCGCCCCCTAGTGGTCAAGCACCATAGGGGGACTAAATGTTACAGTAAAAAAATAAAAAATAAAGTTTTAACGTACAAAAAAAAAAGGATTAAAAGTTCAAATCACCCCCCTTTCCCCATTTTACAAATAAAATCATTAAAATAATAAAAAAGTTACACATATTTGGTATCGGTCCGAAAAAGTCCGATCTATAAAAATATAACATCATTTTTTCCTGTACGCTGAACACCGTGGGAAGAAAAAAAATTCCAAACCCCAAATTGCGTATTTTGATCATTTTTAACGTCACTCAAAAAATGGAATAAAAATTATCAAAAAAGTCGCATGCTTTTCCAAACTGCTAGCGATAAAAAGTACACTTCAGCCCACAAAAAAATTTCCCTCACTGACGTCCGTAGGTGTTAGTACAAAAAAGTTATTGGTCGCACAAAATGGCGTCATGACGCAAATTTCAAAAATAGAAAAAGTTTGGAATTTTTTTACGGTACCAAAACATAACAAAAAACCCTACATGTTTGGTATTGTCAGATGGTAAAACCTGTAGAATATAGATAACACATTATATTTACTGAAGATTGAACCCGTAAAAAGCAAAACACCCAGAAACATGGCGAAAATATGTTTTTTTTTCACAATTTGTCCCACTTGGAATTTTTTTTGCGGTTTCCCAGTATATTCTATAGTATAGTGAATAACACCATTAGAAAGTACATCTTGTACCACAAAATAAAAACCCTCATGTGTCTATGTAGGTGGAAGAATAAAAAAGTTATGGCTTTCAGAAGGCAAGGAGGGAAAAACGAACATGTCACCAAAAAAAAAAACTGCCGGGTCCTTAAGGGGTTAATGTCATTGCTCTCACACTGGTCACTGGAACTTCAATGTCGAAAATAACTGTCTAAGGATCTGAAAAAACAAGAATTGTTGTGCTTCATAAAGATGACCGAGGCTATAAGAAGATTGCCAACACCCTGACACTGAGCTGCAGCATGGTGGCCAAGGCCATACAACGGTTTAACAATACAGGTTCCATTTTGAACAGGCCTTGTCATGGTCCACCAACGAAGTTGAGTGCACATGATCAGCTTCATATCCAGAGATAAGTGCTTCCAGCATTGCTGCAGAGGTTACTGGGGTGAGGGGTCAGCCTCTCAGTGCTCAGACCATTCGCCACACACTGTATCAAATTAGTCTGCATGTGTGTTGTCTCAGAAGGAAGCCTTTTCTAAAGATGATGCACAAGAAAGCCTGCAAACAGTTTCCTGAAGACAAGCAGACTAAGGACATAGTTTACTGGAACAATGTCCTGTGCTCTGATGATACCAAGAGAAACTTACTTGATTCCGATAATGTCAAGCGTGTGTGGTTGCAACCAGAGGAGGAGAACAAAGACAAGTGTGCCTGCCTACAGTTAAGTATGGTGGTGGGTGGGAGGGTCATGGTTTGGGGCTGCATGAGTGCTACCGGCTGTAGGGAGCTACAGTTCATTGAGAAAACCAAGATTGTGAACATGTACTGTGACATTCTAAAGAAGAGCATGATCCCCCCACTCAGGGGCGTAACTAGAGAAGCCAGGGCCCCAAAGCAATCTTTTGGATGGAGCCCACACCCCCTCGGCCACCTCCCTGACCACGACCATGTACCAGGACATGCTGTTAGATAATGTAATAATAAAAGGGGAAATACCTCACCAAAACATATCACCATCATACTGCTACCAAACAAGTCCCACTATACCAAAACCAATATTACCAATAACGCTACTACATATGGACTTGATTATCCCGCCAAAAACCTGCCCAAACAAATTACCCCCAAACTTAGTGACTAAAATAAAAAACCCTAACTATTTACTGACCCAGTACAAAAAGGGACCAATAGTACCGCCATATAGGGGACCATATAGTGGTATATACTAGTATACACAGGCTCTGCAAAACTGTATATAACCCCCTTTACAGTGACCATATAGTGGTAGAGACCAGTGTACACAAGCTCTGCAGACTGTATATAACCACCATACAGTGACCATATAGTGGTAGAGACCAGTGTACACAGGCTCTGCAGACTGTATATTACCTCTATACAGTGACCATATAGTGGTGGGACACCAGTGTAACACAGGCTCTGCAGACTGTATATAACCACCATACATGGACTTAATATAGTGGTAGACACCAGTGTACACGGGCTCTGTAGACATATAAGTGAAATTAACAGTGTAGTTACATCTTGTGATCACAGGTGACGTTTCTCTGATGAGTCCGTTGACTTTCCCCTTTGTTCTGCATCCGGTCCGTCCGCCATCATGATGAATCTCCCGTCCACTTGTCCCTTCAGATTTGGGAACAAATATCTTAGAATCCTGACTTTTCAGCACCTTCCCCCCTGGCTTTTATGGGGTCCATTTAGGCAGGCAGGGTTTAGATAGGATATATGGGGCCCCAAAATAGGGGAAGGTTTAGGTAGCCAATAGAGTGCCCATATAGGCAGGCAGGGTTTAGGTAGCTATAGGAAGCCATACAGGTAGACAGGGGTTAGGTGGGCTTCTAGGGGCCATATAGGTAGGGTTTAGGTAGCTAAATGGGCCCCATATAAGTAGACAGGCAGGCTTCGGGGGCTATATAGGTACACAAGCTTTAGGGGGCTATAGGGCTTTAAGGCAGACAGGGCTTCACGGTTTGCTATAGGGCTATCCTCAGGCAGGCAGACTTAGAGTATATAGGCAGCCTTTTGGGGGCTATTATAGGCAGGCTGGGGGTATAAAGGCAGGCTTGGGGGGTAAAAAGGCAGGCTGTGGGGCTATGCAGGCAGGCTGTGGGTGTATATAGGCAGGCTGGGGGTATCTAGGCAGGCTGGGGGTATCTAGGCAGGCTGGGGGTATCTAGGCAGGCTGGGGGGCTATCTAGGCAGGCTGGGGGGTATAAAGGCAGGCTAGGGGATGTAAAGGCAGGCTAGGGGATATAAAGGCAGGCTAGGGGGTATAAAGGCAGGCTGGGGGGTATATAGGCAGGCTTAGGGGGTATATAGGCAGGTTTAGAGGGTAAAAAGGCAGGCTGAGGGGGTTATAGGCAGGCTTAAAAGGGTATACAGGGAGGCTTAGGGGGTATATAGGCAGGCTTAGGGATATACAGGCAGGCTTAGGGGTATACCAGCAGGCTTAGGGGGATATAAGCAGGCTTAGGGGTATACAGGCAGGCTTAGGGTGTATACAGGCAGGCTTAGGGGTATACAGGCAGGCTTAGGGTGTATACAGGCAGGCTTAGGGGTATCCAGGCAGGTTTAGGGGTATATAGGCAGGCTTAGGGGGCATACAGGCAGGCTTAGGGGGGCACACTGACTGGCTTAGGGGTATACAGGTAGGCTTAGAGGGTATATAGGCAGGCCTAGGGTGTATACAGGCAGGCTTAGGTGTATACAGGCAGACTTAGGGGTATACAGGCAGGCTTAGGGATATATAGCCAGGCTTAGGGGTATACAGGCAGGCTTAGGGTGTATACAGGCAGGCTAGGGGGTATACAGGCAGACTTAGGGGGCATACAGGCAGGCTTAGGATATATATAGGCAGGCTTAGGGTTATACACAGGCTTGGGGGCATTACAGCAAGCTTAGGGGCATTAAGGCAGGCGTAAGGGGCATTACAGGCAGGCCTTAGGGGTATATAGGCAGACTTAGGGGGGTTACATGGCAGGCTTAAGGGGGCAGGTTAAATAAGAAATAGTTTTTCTTACCGTCCACGCTCCCCCGATGTGCCGCGGGTGCTGCCTCTCTGCAGCCTCTCTGCAGGCTCTGTGCTCAGCGCGGGCGGCGCGGTGATGTGACAACACCGCGCGCCCACGTGATCACAGAAGGCCGGCAGGGGAAGTAGCAGAGCGGATCGTCGCTCCCCTCTGCTATCTCCGGGCAGCGCTGCCTCTGAACACTCGGGCTGGAGGGCCCGGGTGTTCAGAGGTAGCATGCGCTGGGCCCCTCAGCTCCGCGCCCGCCGCAGTGAACTGTTGAGTTCACTGCCGGCGGGCCCAGGAGCCCGGGATTACACAGGGTAGCGAACGCCAGTAGCAGCGTCCAGGGGACGGGCCCCCCTAAGGGGCACGAGCCCCGGGGCAATGCTTACGTCTGCTACCCCGGTAGTTACGCCCTGCCCCACTCCCTTTTTTGGCCATGGGCAGTATTCCAACATGATAATGACCCCAAACACCTCAAAGACCATTACAGCCTTGGTAAAAAAAATGAGGATAAAGGTGCTGGACTGGCCAAGCATGTCTCCAGACCTAAGCCCTATTGAGCACCTGTGGGGCATCCTCAAATGGACGGAGAAGTGAAAGGTCTCGAACATCCAGCAGCTATGTAATGTCATCATGCTCGAACATCCAGCAGCTATGTAATGTCGTCATGGAGGAGGGAAGAGAATTTCAATGAAGCTCTAGTGAACTCCATGCCCAAGAGAGTTAAGACAGTGCTGGAAAATAATGGCAGCCACACAAGATATTAACAGTTTGGGCACAATTTGTCCATTTTCACTTAGGGGTGTACTCACTTCTGTTGCCAGCAGTTTAAACATTGATGGCTGTGTTGAGTTACTTTGAGGGCACACCAAATTTAAACTGTTAAATAAGCTGTACACTGACTACTTTACATTGTAACAAAGTATAAGATCTTCAGTGTTGTCCCAAGAAAAGGCATATCATAATATTTACAAAAATGTGAAGGGAGTACTCACTTTTGTGAGAAGCTGTATATCGAGAGACAGGAGACCTATTCACCTATCCTACATCAGTAGGATAGAGAATTTTTTTTTTGAAGATTAGGGGTCTAATATATTGGGTACTTATTCAACTAAAGTTTCATCTGTCCTCTCAGGCCATAGGGCAGAGATATTCGCAATATTGTGCTGCTGACCAGGATGTACAGGAAAGACAAACACCTGGGAATTTTTCTTCATTGTGCTTGTAATAAAATTACTAAGTTTAGTTGAAGATGAACGTTGTTCCTTGTGACTTTTTCATAGCAAATTTTCCCATGATTGTCTCTGGGACATTAAACATCATGAGATTATCAGTAACCGTTATTAACATACTGTGTAAACTGACTCATAGTAATTCTATGAAAACTGAGCTCTTGTGTAGAGACAGTCACCCCATCTGTGATACAAGATTAGACAATGAATTCCAGTTCCCATAAGCACTAAAATGTTCACGGCTTTGATTCCAGACAACATATGCAGAACTACTTTTCAGATAAAGAGGAAATGGTCTTTGCAGAGGTCAAATTGATGTTTCCAATTGAAAATCTTACAAAAATCTTTTTTTTTTTACTTATTTGTAGAATAATGTTCATCATTACAATGTGTTAACTCAAAATCCACCTATTTCCCTGATGCCTGAGAGCAGCACCTTTTCCTTAAACCTTCCTTAGCAGAGAAATTATCTGATTGCAAATCATCGTAAATAACTAAATGTAAAATGGATAAACTTGTTTTTTGTTTGTGGGAGAACAGAGGGGGAACCGTGCTCCACCAGTCATATCTAGGATATTATGAACAATGTAGGATATCAGGATTTAGTGAAAGCAAGTCAACTTTGGAAAATGTGTTGGAGCATAAAGGTTATTGTAAGATTTAAATATTGGGGGCAATTAATTTTAAATCCTCTATTGTCTGGATATTTGTGACTCACCAAGTTGGGCTACTGTCATTTCCTGAACTTTTCAAAATTTGTTTTTGTTGAACCAGAAGTTTCTTTCCAAACCCTGCCGTTCACTGAATTCCTTCTCAGAAACAAAATCCATCAACATTCATTTTATGTTGAAATACCAATCCCATCCTGAGAATTAATATATGTCAAAGTATCAGGCTGGAGAGTATGCCGGGGCTCATGAGCTGAGTCTGCTGTGTACATAGAGGGCACTGTGTATAATAGCTAAAACCAATCTACAATGCTTGGAATTGAAGATAACTCATATTTTGGCTGTTTAACCCCTTGTTTGCTGCTGTCCATAGGAGAAGCAGCATCTAAGATGTTTAATGTGCGCCCCTCTAACCCCATATCAATTCTCCTGGAGAGCAAAGCAGTTGACAGGTCAGCGAGGTCCATCATCTTAGTATTCCTATTGTACCCTGTCAGAGGTGATGTATAACAGGAGAGCAGGTATAGCATATTACACTGCAGTGCTTTAAAGCTGCAGTGAAATGCACAAGTATTATGATTATACCCTATATACACACATTTCTATAGGTAAGAAAATATAATACTACCTAAATTACAGATTTTTTGGTTCACTTACTTTGCATATATATTGTTAGAAGTTACAGGGAATTGTGGTGGATGGGAGATACGTGTCACCATGGACCCTGGCGGTGGAGAAGTGAAAACCAGTTATTGTTGGTTTCAGTGGCGATAGGCTACTGTCATACCTTTTGTATTTAAGTATGCTTGCAATGCAACTAGTCCGGGTCAGGTTTTCACGGGAGCAGTCAAAGAGCAGGTTGGGATGACTGCTCCCATGTCTCCAGGTCCAGGCCAGGCTTTGGGTGGTCTGTGTAAGCCTGGGGAGTCAGGTGAGTTAAGGGAGTGGGGCCCAGATGCTCCAGCTGTATGGGGCCCCAACATTTCTCATGGTGGCCCTGGGTGCATGTAAAAGTGC
Source organism: Phyllomedusa bahiana (assembly GCA_025379985.1). Lineage (NCBI taxonomy): Eukaryota > Metazoa > Chordata > Amphibia > Anura > Hylidae > Phyllomedusa > Phyllomedusa bahiana. The sequence goes on along the minus strand of JAODAL010028054.1, from coordinate 4,206 downwards.
AAAGGACATGCTACAGTGATAATTAAAGGGCCAGGGGCCTAAATATTGGTGCTGCTAAAAGAGAGGGGGACAATTCCCAGTACAGAGATGGTGCGGTTTAAAACGAGACTGTTTTGCTGCTGATATTTTTATTTTTGAGTTCCGCAGTAATTAGTTATGTCCCGGGTTAAGACCACAGCTGAGATTTCCACTACATCAGCCACCATGGAGGAACTAATAAAGCACCTGGTGCAAGCCAATTCCCAGCAACTGAAAATTCATACAGAGGGTTTTCTCAATAAAGTTCAGCAGCAACTCATTGCGCAGCAACAGCAAGCCCATACTGAGGCCATGCAGGCTCAGCAGGAAACCAATAGGCTTATGATTCAATAGATGACCAAGGATGTCTAGACCTGGGAAAATCCAGCTCATCCAGTGACTATTGATGGACATAGTGCCCGAAGGAGTAGGAGGGAGTCTTTGCGAAAGATGACGCTGGAGAAAGACATCGAGACTTACCTCATTGGGTTTGAGCAGTTGGCCAACCAAGAACAGCTACCCCCAAATCAATGAGCTGAGGTCATAGCCCCATTTCTTACTGGAGAACCCCGAAAGGTTTATTGTGACCTTGCCCTGCAGGATCCCAAAGAGTATCCAAAGTTGAAGGCAGAGATCCAGACATGGCTTGCAGTCACCCTCTCAGTACGGGCCCAGATGGTCCACCAATGACCCTATTGCACTAGTAAGCCCCCCAGGTCCCAGATGTTTGACTTATTGCTTTTGGTGCAGAAGATGGTGGACCGATTAGTCATGGACTGCTTCATACAGTCTCTTCCCCCACCCATCCTGGGCTGGGTTGCCCTCGGGGACCCCTTGTCTGGTTTAGCCTGGTTTTACTGGTATAATGATTTCACTCTGCTGTGAACTCCGTAGGTGCTGCAGGAGGTCAAAAGTTCAAAAAACCCTCAGCAAGGCCTTCCAGAAGACAGGTTTGGACCAAAGCCGGTGCCAAAGTGGGGGCCCTGAGAGGTCATTTTTTAGGGGTGCCATGCCCCAGAACATATGGTAGCCCAATGCCCACACACCATGGAACCAATAGATTGTTCAGCAGGGCGGTGCTCTTCATTATTTTCTCAAACTGCATGTGGCACTGTTCCCCACATGGATGATGGACCCTAGATCTGCCAGTTGACAGTCAATGGGACTTCAGTTTCAGAACTGTCTGGTTATGCTCCTCTCGGCCTCTGTCCCACATGTGTTGGTCCCAGAGAAGAACTTGGGGGCTACCTGTAACCATGGTGACCCAGTGGCCCAGGTGAACATAGAAATGGACCAGGGATCTTGGTCTCACCATGTAGGGTGAGTCTCTGCTTTGATGTATGACATGATAATCGGACACGATTGTCCCCTGTTCTGGCATCTGTGGGAAAGGGTACTGCCACAAAACCAATTGTGTTGTCCAGGGCAGTTCCTAGGCTAAATTTAACTCAGGGTGAGGTGAAGAAATTTCACCCCCCCTTCTCCCCTCCGTAACATATGGCGCCACATTGCATCACCATAAACCAAAGCCAAAATATACAAAAAGCTTTACCACAATTTGCTACATATAAAACTACTAAATAATAGTCATACAGTTACCAAATAACACTGCTGCACGAAACCAGAATCCCAAGACCACATGTCACCAACACACAGTGACCGAATAATACCACCACACCATGACCAAATATCACCACATAGTGACCAAATACAGCAACATCGTGACCACATATCACCAGCACATAGTGATTGAATAATACAAAATGACCATTACTCAGTATAAACCATTATACTACAACCTATATTCCCGGCATACAGTGACCATACAGTGGTGGATACCAGCTGTACACAGGCTCTGCAGACATATAAATGATTACAGTAAAGTTATATCTAGTGACTCACAGGAGACGTCTCTGAAGAGTTGTTCTCTTTCTCTTCTTCTTCTTCTTTTCCATCTGTCCCAGACGCCATGACGACTACTCCCGACTCTTCACTGTAAAATTTACAAAACAAACATCTTAGACTCCTCCCTTTATCAGCACTTCTCTACCAATTCCTATCTCTATACAAATGCCCCATCTATAGCACCTCATATGGTAGCCATGTAATATGCCCCGTGTAGCCACGTAGTAGCCCCCTGTAGCCACGTAGATGCCCCCTGTAGCCAGTACATGCTCCCTGTAGCCAGTGATGGCCCCCCTGTAGCCAGTGATGCCCCCCTTGTAGCCAGTGATGCCTCCCCTGTAGCCAGTGATGCCCCCCTTGTAGCCAGTGATGCCCCCTGTAGCCAGTGATGCCCCCCTGTAGCCAGTGATGCCCTCTGTAGCCAGTGATGCCCCCTGTAGCCAGTGATGCCACCTTGTAGCCAGTGATGTCCCCTGTCGCCAGTGTGATCCTCTTTAGCCACAGTGATCCACCCTGTATCCAGGTGAGTCCCCTGGTAGCCAGTGATGCCCCCTGTAGCCAGTGATGCCCCCCCTGTAGCCAGTGATGCCCCCCTGTAGCCAGTGATGCTCCCCTTGTAGCCAGTGATGCCCCCCTGTAGCCAGTGATGCCCCCTGTAGCCAGTGATGCCCCCCTTGTAGCCAGTGATATGCCCCTTGTAGCCAGTGCTGCCCCCTCTAGCCAGTGATGTCCCTTGTAGCCAGTGATGCCCCCTTGTAGCCAGTGATGCCTCTGTAGTCAGTGATGCCCCCACCATAGCCAGTGATGCCCCCCTTGTAGCAGTGATGCCCCCTGTAGCCAGTTGTGCCCCCATTGTAGCAAGTGATGCCCCCAATGTAGCCAGTGATGCCACTGTAGCCAGTGATGCCCCCTTGTAGCCAGTGATGCCCCCTGTAGCCAGTGATACCCCCCTTGTAGCCAGTGATGCCCCCCCCCTGTAGCCAGTGATGCCCCCTTGTAGCCAGTGATGCCCCTCTGTAGCCAGTGATGCCCCTCTCTAAGTAACTATAAAATAACAAAATATTACTTACCAGACCTCGGTCCCCGCGTCCCGGTCTGGAGCGTCATCACGCTGCTTACGCTGCACGCAGCTCCCAGGGATCTCCTCGGCGGCAGAGCTGCCAGCCGAGGAGATCGAGCGTTGCAGGGGGCGCGGTGAAAGCTGTGCGCCCGCTGCGAAGCTGATACAGGGGAGGAGTCAGGACGGGACCGATCCATCCCGCCTCCTCCCCTGTACTGACAGCTGCTGGCTCTGCGCATAACAGCCGCGCAGAGTCGGAGGCGATCCTCCGGGCGGGTGAGGCAGGCGGCGCCCCCCTCGGGTGACTGGAGCCTAGGCGCCCCGGACGATCGCCCGCCCCTAGGAACGGCCCTGGTGTTGTCAGGAACCCCTGAAGTATATGAACAGCCCAGCAGTGGCTGATACAGAGGGTAACCTGGAGTTTCCCCTGTCTGTTTTTCTCGGGGACAATGAGAAGTCAACCACTGAAGAAGTGGTCCCTGACCTGGAGGTGTCCCGAGAAAATTTGGGGTCAGCCAACATCACCAACCTGGACCTCACCAAAGGGTATTGGCAGATTCCATTATCAAAGGAGGCTAGGGAGAAAACAGTAAGGGGCAGGCTGTCCTGGGGGCCTTAAAGGGGTTGTGTGATAAACCCCAAAAAATAAGAACATGTAGTGCAGTAATATTAAAGATAAACACCAAAAAGACTCCTAAAAAGTACATTGGGCTATATTCCAAAACAACATCAAATGCCTCCCAAAATAAAGGGTAATGTCTCTCAAGGTAAATCACAAAACAGAAGAAAAGCAAAAAGGGACTTAACACCCACAATTGTAAAATCAATACAACTCTACAACAACTAACAATAGCCACTAACAGGGAATAAGCCCATAAAACAAACAAGAACTGAAAAATAAACGAATTCCTATAATTTCATATATAAACATATACAGGCATATTTCATCAATAAATAGAACAAATATAATCAGTCCATATCATAATACTAGTATCAAACATACATAATCATAGAAAAATTATTTACCCATGATCGAATCTTTTTGGGCCGGGGCGGGGGTTGGGGCGGGGTCGTGGTGCGCATTGGGGTGCAGGGATAAGCTGCCATAACTGATTCTATCATGGGTAAATAATTTTTCAGTTCTTGTTTGTTTTATGGGCTTAAAGATATTTTGGAATTTTTTTTCAAACATTACTTTTTGATTTAGTTTTCTTCTTTTTGTC
>JAODAL010028053.1:0-53954 GCA_025379985.1 Phyllomedusa bahiana | reverse complement strand
AAAAGTAACCCCCGGACCGGGCGCAGATAATTTTTCACCCGGGAGCAAATACCCGGTGCACTATCGCAAATGTACTGTTGGGGGCATTTTTGGCGGAGAATCGATCCCACCGAGGGCCTACTTCCCGAAAGATACCCAAGGGACAGTAAAAATTTTGCGAATAAACCTTACGTGCCTCTGATCCGGGAGGGAAAACCGATTTTTGACCAAAGGAACAAAGAATATAAAAACGCACACCACCGTTTCCCCAAAGGGGCACGATTGTTATAAAAAATTTCACTTTTACAAAACGTTGGGTCCCGCAATGAACAGTCATTCAAATCGGACATAGGGCACAGAGTCTGGTATTCAAAATATAACCTCAAAGGCAGACCCAGGACAAATGAAAAAAATTACCGTCTCATGTTAACGACGGGGGACTCAATCTAAAAAAGACGTGATCCAAACCCCAAATTTTATTTTTCCCCTACTCCTGTCCCGTACCAAACCGGAGGCATGGTATGTATTTTTGGGGGGGGAATAGGAACCAAACTGGAACTTTGAATGGTTTCGATATTTAGATTTTGGGGCTAAAAGAAGCGTAATGCTGGAAGGGGGATTCAGGATGCATTTACATGCGGGGAAAAAAGGAATTCCTTCCCAAAGGCACCCAGGGCAAAAAGGTAGAATGTACAAATTTCTCAAAATTTCGATTGCTCATTCGAAAAATTTTCCCCGACAAAAAATAATTTTTTTTCCAAATTTTTTTTTGGACAAATCACAAAAAACAATTCCAGGCTGCCCAACCCCCGGGGTGTAAACTTTGGGGCCAGCAAAAATATGCAGGGGGAGCTGGTTTGGTTCATAAATGTTGTGTTTTAGTATGACAGCACATGACTGCCGCCGCTTTAGAATCGCCACATAAAATTCCCTGGCACTTGAGAGGGCAAAACTAACCCCAAAAAAAAAACGGGGAAAGTTGCCTGATAAAGTCATGCCAGCAAAAAACGGAAAAAAAAAACTGAGAGCTCAGGTGGCAACATTATTTTACAGGTTGGGGTGACGGGGGGCAGCCACACCTGGGTCAAAGTGGGACAATGACATTTGAGGGAGAAAAACGTAATAGGCCGAGAGGGCACAATGACACGTGTCTAGGTCCGGGAGCACCCCAGACGCAGATTGGGTCAGACAGTGGGGCCCTGACATTTTGGGGGTGGCAAAAACGGAGGGCCCAGAGTGGCACAAAACAAGAGTGGGGGTGACGCGGCAGCACATGAGGGGCGACAGTGCCCCGACATTTTTGGGGGTGGCAAAAAAAAGGAGTAGGCCCAGAGTGGCACAATAAAAAAGAGTGTAGGTCATGGAACAGCCACAGCGCGCATAGGGGAAAAATGGCAAAAATGACAGAGTTTTTAGGCCAAGGGGACAGCCACAGAGCCAAAAAGGGCAGACAGTGGGACATGAACAGTGTGTAGGTCACGGACCCGCCCCGCACAGAGAGGTAACAGTGGGACAATTCATTTTGGAGTGGCAAAAAAACAGGATAGGGGCCCCAGAGTGGGACAATGAACAGTTTATGTCACGGCAGAAACCACAGCAGCAGCTAGGTCGACAGTGGCACAATGATAGTGTGTTAGGGCACAGCAGAACCACAGCCAGCATAGGTCAGATATGGGACAATACAGAGGTGTTAGGTCAAAGGGGACACCACAGCAGCCCCCATGAGGTCAGACATGGCACAAGAGATTTGGAGGTGGCAAAAACGGAGAGGGGCCCAGAAGGGACAAAACACGTGTGTAGGTCACGCAGCGCCACAGCAGCGCATGAGGTCAGACAGTGGACAATGACATTTGGAGGGGCAAAACAATAGCCACAGAGTGGCACAATGACAGGAGTGGAGGGAAGGGGCAGCGCATAGGGCAGAAGTGGACAATTTGCATTTGAGGTGGCAAAAACTGTTTTGCCACAAGTGGGCAAAGACAAAGTTGTATGTCACGGCAGAAGCCCCAAACAGCAAAGGGCAGACATGGCACAAAGATATGTTGAGGGGCACAGAGCACCACGCAAGCATGATCAATAGTGGCACAATGACAAGGGTATGGGGTCACGGCAGCCCCCACCAGAGCATGGGGTCAGACAGTGGCCCAATGTTATTTAAAGGGTGGCAAAAACTGAATGGGGCCACAAGTGGCACAATGACAAGAGTGGGGGTGACGGGGGCAGGAGCAACACAGATCAAGATGGCACAATAAGACTGTGGGGGTGGGAGGCAATACTATTCCTGGTAAAGGGTTGGGGAAGGGGAAAAAACGTCAGCAGATTTGGGGCATCAGGGGGGTGGCGCATAAAAGAATAGTTGGGGCAGGTAAGTTTAAAACCCAACTGATTTTTCACTTTTTGGGGTGAGGCGTCAGGCTGATGTACTGAGCCTAAGCAGGGTGTTGAAATCCGGCCGATCCACGCCGATTCATTTGACAAGGTCATCTTTCCACTTTTCCCGTGACAAGCGGGTTCCCTTGGGTAACGAGGGCCCCCGCGCATGAACACCCCTCTGATGCCACACACTGGGGGCAACAGCTTTCCCACTGCAAACCCCGGGCAAGTTGTGGCCAAACATCCATTTGGCTCCCCAGTAGTCCACGGACTTCTAACTGGGGGGCAGAGTGCGTCCAAGTACCACCACAGTTGGTTTGGGGTTGCTCCGGGCCCTTGGCTGCGCGGGGCGACGCCTCCTCACTAGGAGGGTAAAGGGAAGCTGCTCACATGACCCAGGCTTAGTTGCCTTTAGGAGCTAGTACGCTCCGACCCCCCCCCCCCTTCCCCCGCAGCCGCAGCAGTAGTACTGAGCGCGAAGAACCCCCCCGGTCAGACCTGCAGAGGGGGGACGAGCCGACATGGGACACCAACTGACTTTGGAAAAATTTTTCCCCCTTAAAATTTGAGTTTGTCCTCCCTCTCAAAAAGCTGGGAAAAAAGGCTCCCATTTTGGGCCGGAGCGAGGGTCCAAAGGGGGGGAGCCGAAGTACCCCTCCGGTGCGACATTCGGCGTCACTACCCGGCAAATCCATGCAGGGGCCATCTGCACAAATGACTTCGGGGGCTCCCGCCCCATTCCCCCCTGTATATCCACGGGCTGAGGGTCATAGCCCGTCTTTTCTCTCCATCACCTCCTCCACTGCCCTCTCCCCTCTCTTGTCACTTTGGGTAAAATCCCCTCATTTCACCAACAAGCTTTTGCTCCAAGTTCCCCCCCTCCTCCCCTCCTCCTCCTCCCTCAATTTCAGTCCCCCCCGGACTCATGTGGGCCCCGGGTGTAGCGCCACGTCTCCCCGCCCCTGCCCAACAGTTTTCAGCATTTTTTCCAGGACTGAACAGTGAAGAGTTATTCATCCCCTAGTCCTGGCGACTGACAATAACGGCCTCCTTGAAGGCCTCAACAAAGGAGGTGTCATGCAGACGCCACTGGCTGACATCAAATTAAACAGGGGAGTACCCTGTCCGCCTGGTCATCAAAAAACGTTATGGCCTTTCTCTGTTCATACAGTCGGTCCAAATGTGCAGGCTGGAATTCCAAGGGGTGGAAACATCGCATATCAGATTGTTGGGGGGGGCCATTCGTCGCTGCAATCAAGGAGGGGTCCTGTTTTGTAGGAATGGATAAAGTGCATCACATTTCCTGGCCATTTTCAAAATCTTCTAAAGATCGGGGGAAAATTCGGGAAAACCTTTTGAAAACCCAGATTGAAACGTGCGCCATGCAGGCGCATGGCCCATCCCCCGTTGCAGCGCGGACCCTGTTCCTCCCTTTTCCTCACCATGGTTCCATTTGCTTTTGGCGGGAAAAGCACACATCGATTTCTTGCTGCATGACGGGGAGCATTTTCCCCCCCTGTGTGACTTCGTTCCCCGAGGAACCCCGGGTGTAGAACTGCGTGACCCCGGTGCCCTCACAGGGGGGGTTGATGGAGCAGTACTTGTGGAGGCTGAGATGTGGGGTGGGGGAGGAAGGAGGCGATTTTGGGCGCGGGAGGCCCATTTTTGAAAACGGGGAGGAGAAAGCGGCGTCTCCTGCCCCAAAATTGTTGGGGCCCTGGGCCCAAAGCACTTACCCGGGGGCCGAAAAGGGACATGTACTGGCCCCCCGTAGTTACAGCTCCAGACTCCGCGCTGGTCCCTGGAAACAAACCGAAAACTCCAAGGACTACCCACCTTCTTTTCACATATAATGAAGGGGTACTGCCTTTTTGGAAAATAAATTAAGGCTTGGAACTCTCCATCTCGGCTCGACACAAGCCATTAGTTCTCTGAACGGTGCAGAGTCCACCATTTGGAAAGGGAGGGACTGCAGCACCAAAAACTTGGACAGGATTACGGTCAGCTGCTGCACCTTAGGATGGTTGGATGTATACTGTTGTCTCTTTGCAATCGCCTCGCTGAACGACTACTGGCGTCATGAGTAGCGAGGAGCAGGAGCATCTGGACCGGGAGATGATGTCAAAGAGAAACAGCTCCCTTCTGCAGAGGTGGTGAGCCTTGACTGGCTGCAATTGCATGCGTGCCACTGGGCGGCTGCTGCTAGCTTTGCTAGCGGTGCAGGATGGACCACCACATTACTGAGCCACGTTTCTCCCAGGCCACCGGATGGTGACGCTGCATGTGTTGACGCAGGGCCGTGGTGCCAACGTTAGCTCCCTGGCCACACTTCACTTTCTGCCTACAGATTCTACATATACAAATATTCGGCTCCTCCGGTGTCTTAGCAAAGAAATGCCACACCGCCGAGTATCAGATTTTACCGCCAACGCTCCGCACTGAGTGACTACTGCCGCCGCTGCCTCACTGAGCCCCTGTGCCGCTACTTTCTTGGACCTGCGAAGCGGGTTTTTTACCACGTGGCCGCTTTGCTCCCGACCTCACACTGCTGCTACCCTGCTGACTCACGGCCACACTATCCACTTGCTGGCTGCGCCGCTGCCTGACACGTAAGCTGACGCCATCTTCTCCTGACGATGATGAAGCCCTTGCCTCACCTGGCTCCCAAGTGCTGTCGGCTACATCATCATCGATTTGTGTTTCATTGTCACTGCTGTCTTCATTACCGGTCTTGGTATGCAGAGGCTGACCCCTCACAACATGACCTCCCATGCCACTCTCAACATCTACACTTTGCCGTCTACCACAAGAAGCAGGGGATATTGGCCCCATTTCTTCGCTGCCAAGTAGCTGTTGACTGCCCTCCTCAAATTGTTCATCCTCGCTATATAGTGGCGCTGAGCCCAGACCACATAGTAGATCTCTGGCTGAGGGAACCGCATGGGACAGAGGCGGGTTGAGGACTGGTGAGGGCCGCTGACCCGCTCCCGGGCCATGCCAACTAAGGGTGTGTCTGACGTTCCCACCGACTCTTGGCTGGGGTTGTCAGATGTCATCTGGGAGGAAGTGTATGACCTAGTCAACCAATCAAGAACCATTGGGTTGCTGAACAACAAACGGCCGCTAGATGACAGCGGCAGTTGTGGCCTCACCGAGTGACCCCTGCTGCGACGTCCCCTAGCTGTGTGCTGAGCGAACCTTGGGCCTCTACCTACTCGCAGGTGAAGAGCCTGCCACCTCTCTGTCTGACATACTGTTTGTTCTAAAATGTACAGACACTGTTTGATGAAGATATCTGTATATGATAAATACACACTCTGTATTTGACTCCAAATGAACCCACTAAGAAGCTTGGGTAACCCTTAGATATAAATTGCGCTCCAAAAATGGGCGGGAAAATTGTTTGTTGTCCCTTTTTAAAAAACTCTGTGTTTTTTTACTGAATATAAAACACAAAACGGGCTTAATTAACCTTTGTTATAAATTACCCTACAGAATTCTTCTGTGGCGGTAAAACAAAGTTTCTTTACGAGTAAAAAGCAGTCACGTTTAAATTAACCCCCGGGTGAAAAATGCGCCAAACGTTGAGAACCACAAATACAGTTTTTGTAGTTTAACAAGGGCATGTTTTCTACGCTACACAACAAAGAAAAAATTGTAATAACCTTGCTTGTGAATTAGGCTAAAGAAAAATTTATTTTTTGGCGGTGAAAGAGGGTTTTTATTTTAGTCACCACAGCAAAAAAAAAAAACGCTTTTTAAACCCCCTGGATGAAAATTGGGCGCCAAATTTTAAAGAAACCAAAAAATAATATTTTTGTAACGTGTTACAATGGCGGTTTTCTACGCTACACAACAAGAAATAAATTGAAAATTAACCTTTGCTTGTGAATTAGGCGCGGAAAAATTATTTTTTGGCGGCGAAAGAGGTTTATTTTAGTCCCCACAGCAAAAAAAAAAAAGCAAAAATTAACCCCTGGAGTAAATTGGCCCCAAAAAATTGAGCAACCAAAAACTACACTTTGTAGGTTTTAAAAATGGCGGTTTTTCCCAACCAACAAGAATAAATTGTAATAACCCTTCGCTTGTAAATTTTGGGCTGCAGAAAAATGTTTTTTTGGGCGTGAAAGACGGTTTATTTAGTCACCACAGCAGAAAAACAACGCTTAATTAAACCCCCTAAATTTTAAATTGGCCAAAAAATTGACAACCACAAACTCGAGCTTTGTAGCGTTTTAAAGGGGCTTTTTTCATGCTACAAAAAAACAAAAGAATAAATTGAAAATTAACCTTCGTTGGGAAATTAGGCTCGGGAAAAAGTATTTTTTGGCGGTGAAAAAAGGGGTTTTATTTTAGTCACCACACGAAAACAACGCTTAATTAACCCCGGATGAAATTGCCCCAAAAAACAATTGAGCAACCACAAACACGGTTTGTAGCTTGTTACAATGGCTTGTTTCAAATGTTCAAAACAAGGAAAATTTTTTAATTAACCTTCGCTTGTGAATTGGCTGCGGGGAAAAAAAGTATTTTTTGGGGGTGAAAAGGGGTTTTTTTTATCCCCAAACCAAAAAACAACGTTTAAATTTAACCCCCGGATTAAATTGCGCCAAAAAATTGAGCATCACAGACACGAGCTTGTACGGTTACAAGGGCGTGTTTTCTACGCTACACAACAATAGAAAAAAATTATAATAACCTTCGCGGAATTAGGCTAGGGGAAAAATGTTTTTTTGGGGGGAAAGATGGTTTATTTTAGTACCACACAAAAAAAAACAACGTTTAATTTTAACCCGGGTTAAATTGCGCCAAACAATTGACAACCACAAAACACTTTTAGCGTGTTACAAGGCGTGTTTTTACCTACAAAACAAGAAAAAAATTTGTAATTAACTTCCTTGGAATTTAGGCTGGGGGAAAAAAAATTTATTTTTTTGGGGGTAAAGAGAGGGTTTCTTTAGTGCCCACAACAACAAACAACGGTTAATTTAAACCCCTGGATGTAAATTGCCCAAAAGAATTGAGACAAAAATGAAGTGGTTTTTGTATTGTAAAAATCGTTTCTTTAATGAATACAACAGGAACGCTTAGATCCCCTTTGGATATTCAAGTGCGTGACAGATAGCATAAAATGTAACAGCTGCATTTGGGCACACCCAAAAAAATCAAAATAGGGAAAGTTAAGAAACCCTCTCTGAGACAAAGCGAGATCCCCCCAAAAAAAGTGTAAAAAAATTTCTTCATAAGAGCTATACAAAACCGTGCAGCACCTTCCCCATTAGTACAGTGAAGGATTTGAGCCCCTCAGTGTCGCGCCCGGGTTAATAGTGCGTGACGTCACCCAGAACCCGCCGGTCTTGTTGGCTTCATCTTGCACATGCTGCAGGCTTTTCCCTTTTTCCCCCCAGAGTGCTTTGCCCATTAACGCCAAGTGCTCGCAGCCCTTTTTTTCAAACAAAAACACACCCCTTCTTCACGTGAAAATACCCCAAAAATTTTACTTTTTTCAAAACCGAAAGTTTTCCTGAAATTCCCCAAATGAATTCCACTTCGTTAGAATCAATTCCCCATCTCTAGCAACAAGCCTTAAAAAAAAATGTTTCCCGCAAAGAAAAAACCCCAACTCTTTCATTTGGGGAAACGATACAAAATAAGTAAGTTTAAACTGGCTATGTACGTTGCGGCTACTACAAATAACCGCAAAAAGACAGGATGAGACTCATAAGACTGGAAATGAGGCAGTGTGGAGGGCCATTTTTTTAATGTACTATATCCCCCCATCAGGCTGAAATTAGAACTCCTAAAGGGTATGCAACGATACACGTGTTTTGGGATAATAATATGTATAATGTTTCTAATATTCAAATTTTGTGTCGATATTTTGTTTTTCCTTTTTAAAGGGCTCCCAGGACACAATGGTTATGGACCCGAATTCAATGGGCTAATATGATAGTAAAAACGCACCCTGATTTAAATTTTTTGAAGACACACAAAAGGAAAATTTTAGAATTTCAATCGGCCACAAAAACTTCTTTTTTTCAAAATACTGTTTTAAAATATGTACATTTTTCTATTTTGCCTACTAATTACAAAAGCTTTTTGAAATAAACTCCTCAAGAAATTTGTGTGATAAATGACACCCCCCTTTTTTTCAGGGAAGCAAGTTCCCTATGTGGGGGGTTAAAGAAATTTTCTGTTTTCAGTGGGGGAAACAAACATTTGAAATTTACTCCGGTGCAATAAAATGCCACTATTAACTGGGAAACCCCCAAAAACTTTAAATAAGTAATTGGGAACTAAATTTTACTAAACTTCGAAACTTACTCAACAAGCTAAGGAAGAAAATCTAATTGAACAGTTGAATAAAACAATACAACAACATGTTCACACACTTAATTGCAGGGAAAAATAGTTAAAATGGGTTCAGTTATAGCTATGCTACTTCTCATCATTTGTATGACTTTTTATGGGGGTACTCTCCTTCGGCCGACAATGCTAACGGATAGTGATCCCGTATTAGTGATAGCCATTATGGTAATTCTCTTGTCAATCTGGAATTTCTATATGGCTTATAAAGTGTGAAATTAAGGACCGTTTGTGATACAAATGTGACAAGAATGTCAGAGTGATTGTGTAGATAGTAATTTCATGCATAAACCAGCCATATATGAAACTTGAACAAGACAAAATGGGAGCTGTGAGTGTCTTTTGTTTGACTTATGTTTACCTTGAGGAGAAGTGAGAAAAACAAGTGCACAGCGCTTGCTCAGCACGAGCTGTGCCACGAGCTGCAACTATGTAACACTGACTACTGCACATGACAGCATGTGATCATGTAACAAACAATTTATAAAATGATGAGTTGGTAGTAACGAACTGTGCATGACAGAATCTACATTCTGATTGAAAGTCTATAAAGAGAGGGGATTTACCGAGACGGGGCAGGGACTTTCCAGACTGCTCAAGTGGACGCACTCAGTCTGTGATGCAACTGGAACCGATTCCTCTCCCGCCGAGGTCCACCGATCTGGGAAAGTGATGCTACAATATCCGGTAATGTATTGATGCTTACTATTCCAATGATCTTAACTTAATTAGATAGATTTGATTGTATAAAGTAACTAACCACATTCTGTATGTAACTGAATAAATAGGATATAATTCTATTACCGAAGACTCTTCCTAATTTGTATATTAGTGAGCGAAATAAGTAGAGGCAACTACCGCCCCACTTCAGACAGGTAATACAGCTACAGGCAAAATTTCTTCTTTGGCGGTAAAAATAACATTGCTTTTAGTGACCACAACAGCAGAACAACGCTTAATTAACCCCTGGATCTAAATTGCGCAAAAGAAATGAGCAACCAAAAATTACCAGCTTTGTAGCGTGTTAAAATGGCATGTATTTTACGGTACACAACAACAGAAAAACCTGTAATTAACCTTCGTTTATGAATTATGCTACAAGCAAAATTGCTTCTTTGGCGGTAAAAAATAAAGTTTCTTTTAGTGACCACAACAGCAGAACAACGCTTAATTAACCCCTGGATGTAAATTGCGCAATAGAAATATGCTGCCAACAATTACCAGCTTTGTAGCGTGTTAAAATGGCGTGTATTTTACGGTACAGAACAACAGGAAAACTTATAATTAACCTTCGGTTATGAATTATGCTACAGGCAAAATTTCTTCTTTGGCGGTGAAAAATAACATTTCTTTTAGTGACGACAACAGCACAACAATGTTAATTAACCCCTGGATCTAAGTTGCGCAAAAGAAATGTGCAACCAAAAATTAAGTGGTATTTGGATTTTAAAAACGCTGTTTCTTTAAATGAATACAACAGCAACAGGCTTATATAACCCTTGGATAGTGTTGAGCGATTGCGTTGGCTATCGAGATCGAGCGATAGTCGATAGTCGGCCGCTATCGATAATGTTTTTCGATAGTGAGCATCGATTTATGAGCATTACCATTAAAGTCTAAAGGGAGAGCAACAACACCCTTTATTATTACACCCAAACAAGGCTTGAGAAGCTGAAATTAACGATCCGACAACGTCAAATGGAGAACGGTCTACATCTTAGGCAACACAACGTTAGGTTATAAAATGTCACAGAAAAAAAGTCACAGACCATTCACTAACCTGTCTTGTACCACAGCATGAACCCTTAAACTCTAGCATCACCGCCAAAATAAAAAGTGCCAGAAGGCAGTAATTATATGAACATCATTTTACTTGAACTGGACATTGAATATCCCTGTCCAGGAACGCAGCAAAGAGCCCCAAACCGCAATGACCCCCAATTTAAAAGAGCCATAAAAGGAGTACTTTTCAACCACCATTTTAGTTGAACTGGACATATACTGACCCGTCCAAGGGCCCACTCAGTATTGAACCATTAAACCTGTCTGACCCCCCAGGAATTACAAAGTGCCAGAAAAAGGAGTCTTTTCAACCACCAATTTATTTGAACTGGACATTGACTAGAACTGTCCTGAGCCACATCATGACCCAGGAGGCCGAGTTACAGTGGGTGCGGAGGATAGCCCAGGCTTGCGTCCGTTCATCATTAACACCAGGTTAAAATGCCTGATTGACGCAGCACAAAAACTGTCGTGCTGAATCAGAGTCGGAAGCGAAGTGTGAGAACTCCAGCCCTTCCTCAGTACACATTCAAGACCTGGTAGCGCTTGCCCCACCGAATGAGTGCGGACATCAATTGAGCTTCACTTGGAAATACTGGTTGTTAACGCTCCTTTTTACACCCAGCGTGCCCTTTGCAGAGGCATTCTTTTCCCTCATTTTACTCAACGTGCTGGAGGAAATTGTCTCTGTAACTGTTGTTCTCTGTCTTGCAACATACTCCATGTCCTCTGAAAAACCTACAACTGTTCAAGTTTTACCTGTACCTCCCTTGACAAATCAGTATGGAAAATTTTTACCATCTATTTGTACATTCAAGTTATTTTTAGTAGTTAATTCTAAAAACACCATTTTTAAAATAGATGGAATCCACCATGTCTTTGTTTCTCTTTATTTTCAATGAAATAAAATGGGTAGTCTCAATAAAGGGATTGATAGCATAAGTTAAAGATCTTGCAAAAACAAGTCATTTTGCAATATTTGTCCAATAACATTGTCCTGCCTATTCCGTTTCTGACAGCGACAACCATCACCCATGAGCCACTCTGACAATGTGGAAGAACAAATGTCAGTAAGAAACAACATTATTTTAATAATAGGACCTGTAGTAATAGTCCTGCAGTCACAGCAAATTGCCTCCAAAAATTCAAAGCAGACCCATGATCCACTTTGGACAATGTGAGAACAAATGTCTGTAAGAAACACACATTTTTTTAGAATAGTACTGAAGATATAGGCAGCATGTCACAGCAAAATGCCCCCAAAAATACAAAGCATGACCCTTGATCCACCTTGTGTACATTTGTGTACGAACAAAATGTCTGTTTAGAAACAACATTTTTATTTTAGAATAGGAACCTGTATAAAGCTGCAATCACTGCAAAAAGCACCCAAAAAACCCAAACATACCCATGAACCACTATTGACAATTGAGAAGAACAAATGTCTATTAAAACAACATTTTTTTTATAATAGGACCTGTATTAATTGCTGCATTTCAAAGCAGCATTGAACCCAAAAAATATATAAAAATGACTGCTCAGCCACAGATAAAAATGTGAGGGAGAAAGCCCACTTAGAAGCCACATTTCTGTTCCAAAGGACCCAAGGATTATTGATGTATTCTCACAGCAACATGACCCCAAAAAATATAAATATGACATCTCATCCACTGTTTAAAAATTGTGAGGGAGAAATTCCAGCTTAGAATCCACATATCAGTTCCAAAGGCCCATGATTATTGCTGTATCTCACAGCTTACATGTACCAAAAAATTATAAATAAGACATTCCACCACTATTAAAAATTGTGAGGAGATGCCACTTATAAGCCACATTTCTGTTCCAAAGGACCATATTATAGCTGTATCTCACAGCAACAATGACCCTCAAAACCATGACAATGCGAAAAATTTCTTAAGATGAATGTGAGTTAAAATTGGAAAATGGTGTTGTCATGAAACCTTGCTGTCTTTTACTTACAGTCTCCCACAGCAAAAGAGAATAAAAGAGGAAAAGAGAATAAAAAATTGGGCAGTAAGAAATGATCAATTTTAAAGAAAAAGTTTTCAAGAGGACCATTTCTTGTTTGAAAAGGAATGTGAAGTAGACCGGCAACTAATCCGGAACCACGCAAAATGGGGCCACAACAGTCACAGAGATCCATGCCTGATTCATCTTGAGAAAGTCAAACGATCCCCAATACTGAGAAAAAAAAAAAAAAAAAGCCGGATGCGTTTGTCAAAATGACTCCTCCAGCTGTGCTGAAGGTCCGCACAGAAATGAGGCTGGCTGCTGTGCAGACAACACCTCTATGGCGTGCGAGCCAGCTCTGTGCCATTCGACCATTTGGATACACCAAAGTCTATAGGGTCTCCGTGAACACATTCAAAAAACATCGGTGGTTTGATACGCAGATAGTCGTCGCACCATGATCATAAGCCTGAACTCAGTGTGTTGGATTGTGTCCTTCATTGCATGCGTTTGGTGAGGTGGTAAACAAAGATTGCCATAGGTCACCCATTAGGCCTTCCGCCACCATTGCCTGCTGCTGCCGCTACCCGTACTTGGCACTCTACAGCTGTCATACGTCGCTGATGTATTGTTCCAGCATCTCCGTGACATTTTGGGGAACGTGAAGCAGACGCAAACCGATGTCCCAGTTAGATCCATCAGCAAGGTCTCCATTTCCTAGCCTTTACTCTCTATTGGGTGGGTGGAAGAAAGTGCTGAGTTTTGATATTTTGTACCGGGGGAACCAGGAGGGTGGCCAACCATTAACTGTTGTTCATTTTGATGGCCTTAGTGCCGGAGGATCATGTTGGAGGAAAATGGAGCATCCAAGCACTCAGTAGAGATGGAGCCTTGAATTCCCCAAGCCTCAGGGTCGAGGGGACACTAGCAAACTGATCTTCCACAGCTTCCTCCACCGCCTCAAATTCGCGCCAACCTCATTCCCAAGTCATGGACGTCGTCACATCGGTGTTCTCAGGAATACCACCGCCTCCCCTACCTCCTCCGCAGCCTCCCGCACCAGCATCAACAATGGCCCTGACTTGCCCTGAGAAGATGCAGCCCTGAAGACTGATGCGCCACCTTGCACTAGCTCCTGGACCCGAACCACTGCCTAATGAAGACCCGAGTAATTGTGAAACTGGGTCCAGGGCCTTGTGATTTTGATGAGAGTAAAGGCTCTGTGTCCCATCTGTGGTCCGTCTCCTCCTACTCCGTCTACTGGCGGGAGAACCTGTTGTTTCAGAGTGTCCAACCGAACGTTCCATGAACTAAGAACACACAATGCACTGCTGACAAGTCATTGTCCTCACGACCCTTTTGGTGGCTTTCTTCAAAACAGCAGGATGGTACCGAGCTCTTTCACCTGCCTCCACTCTCGTGGTCAACACGCCCGAGGTCCGCACCGCTGCTTGTCAGGCCAATGTGTCAGCTTGCGATACTGCGTAATGGCATTGCGCTGCTGCCCTACAATCGCGGAGCATTGTGGAGGTGGAATTCCACGTGTTGCCACATCATCAACAATGAGAACGGATGACGGGGATGGCCCCGAGCTGGACGCTGCAAACGCAGGCCAGAGTGGGACGAAGCAGGTGCGAACTGTCGGAAGAGCGAACATTCAGACCTCGAGCATTCTTTCAGCAGGCAGTCCAGACCCCGGGTATGCTCTTTAGAAATTTCTGAAACACAATAGTTCATGACATTGTGCCATGCAAGGATGTGCTCCAGCCTACCGATCAAAATGGCGGCCAGCAATTTCGCCCGTTAATCGCACACCAACTGCCCTGCACAATGTTCTTGTCACCCAGCCAGCGCTCCCCCACGTTGCGGAGAGCCGTCCACCGCTCCTGACCTGTGTGTGACGTCTCCAAGCAGATTTAATTTCCAACACTCGGCCTGGTGTTTCTGGGGCACGTGGATGCCACCAAGACCATGGGGGAAAGAACCCACCGGCACCATCCTGCGGTTTTGAAAGAGTGAGCGACCCGAGCCTGATAAGCCACCGTCACCCCCAGATACATCCACCCAGCTTCACCCATGAGCTGTCACAGAGATATAGCGTTCCTAGGCCGTGCTTACTAGTCCATTTTCTTGTGTGAATGGTACTATTTCTTATCCTGACCACCAGAAGCAGACAACCGCCTTGAAATTTTAGATGACACGTGTCCTGGCCAGGGCAGGACGGCTTTTCTGGCAAAGAAATGCCAGCTCGTCATCTGGTATTGGGGGCAGGCAGAGGCCTATGAAGTGCGAAACCCATCTGTGTCCACAATGGAAAGGCAACACTAGTGTTTCTCTGCACCCAAAAACCTGGGAAGACAGAAGCTGGCTGCTAGACAGGCCCGCTGTACGGCAATGCAGTCGTCCAAAACTGGCGAAAGAGAAGGAGTAGGATGGGGTTCTCTGGAGTGCTGGTGTACCTCGGCCGAAGCGACGGGATGTCTGAAGCTGGATGCTTGATCCCTGATCACTACTCTGAGAGACAAGGGCAGCTGAGGAACCCGCTTGGTGTGGCGGAGAGGGAGGCGGAAGACAGAGGGTGTGATAGAGGTGAGGCCCGAGCGGTCGGTACTTGTGCCTTTTTTAGCCAAGTGTTCCCTCCATATCAACTAATGCATTCGCTGCATGATGACTAGACATGTTGGGAGGTGGACTAACCACTTAAGGTTCTTGCCTCCTACATATGCTTTTAACGGCAAAGAGCGGCATATGACGTCGTTGGGTAATCAGAGCTTGCTCAAAAAGGCCCAGGCTTGAGAGGTCCTTTTGACGGCGAAAAAGCGATGAGCGGGGTTTGCGCTGACCGTCGGCTGAGCGGAAATCCTATCAGCGGACTTTTGCGACCGCGCCCTCACAGCCATTTTTGTGGTGGGACCAGTAATGGACCACTACCCCATCGTCATCCTCTCGTCCACTGATGAGCGCTCAGCAAAGCAAGATTCTGCGGAAAAGACCAGGATGGATCCTGCAATGTTGTCATCATCTCATCATCAACACAGGTGACTTGGTCGTCCAGACTTTCTGCATCCAGAAGGCAGCTGGCTACAAGCAAGAGGCACTGCTAGGCGTTGCCGACCTGCGCCCGGGATTTTTGCCGATAGACCGGCATCCTTCACCGTCCTCTGATGGCATCAGAAACTGAGGCGTCAGAGCAGATAAAATCATCCTCTGAACTTTTACATGCCTTCTGACCCACCCAACCTGCATTTTGTCATCAAAGAGGTCTTCAAGACAATGGATTATCACAGTGGTGCGTACACAGTTACATTTGTGTCTGCTTCAGTTGGACCGGATGCTGATGATGCTGATGACGACATTTGTGGCCGTGACTGCGAGACAGGAGGATAAGACTGCTTTATCAGGTTGCATTAACCACTGAAGTACAGATGGCGACGATGTTCGTACTTAGAATCACAGGGCCCTGACCCATAGCGATGACAGGCCTGAACGTCCACTGCAACTGACGATCCGCTGGCATGCGAGTTGTCGCCAGCACTGGAAGATCACCTTCACTCGTCACCTCTACCTCCATGTGCTACCCCCCACTTTGCTCGCTTACGCACCTTCATTTTCGCTCCATGGTTACAGAAATAAAAAAATTTGAGAAGGAATGAATAGTTTTTGAAAGTCTCTTATTGAAGGACGCAAATCAAAGCTATCTCAAATCCCTCTAATTCAAAACAAAATGCTGGATTCAAATCTAACTGCAAGGGAGTCTATCAACAAATCTGGACTGGGCAAAAGTCCAAAAAACACTATCTGTTAATGTTTGGTTAAATAAACGGTAATTTTTGCACCTTTCAATTCACCTGTGGTGAAAATAGAATTGCTGTTTTAATGATTTACGTAGATGCTCAGCGTCAATGAACAATCAGGTGCAACGCGCAAAAAGTCAAAAAACACGTAACAGACTTATGTTTTGGTATAATAAAACGCTATTTTTTCACCTTTCAATTCACCTGTGGTGAATATAGAATTGCTGTTTTAAGATTACTTTAGATGCTGCTCGCGTCAATTGAACAATTGTGTGTGTGGCCAGAAAATCAAAAAACACACAACAGTTAATGTTTTGATATTTAAACGTTATTTATTTATGCACCTTTCAATTCACCAGTGGGTGAATATAGAATTGCTGTTTAAAGATTTACGTATTGCATGCGTTCATGAACAATGCCTTGGGTTGGTCGCAAAAGTCAAAAAACACGAAACTGTTTTATGTAGTGGTAATAATAAACGGTATTTTTGCAATTTCATTCCACCTGTTTTGAATATAGAATAGCTGTTTTAATATTTACGTAGATGCTAGCGTCAATGAACAATCTGGGTGCGCAAAAGTCTAAAAAACGACCGTAACTGTTATGTTTTGTATAATAAACAATTTTTTTGCACCTTACAATTCACCTGTGGTGATTATAGAATTGCTGTTTTCAGATTTACGGTAGAAGCTTGCGTCAATGACAGTGCAGGTGCGCAAAAGTCAAAAAAACACTACTGTTTAAGTTTATGATATAAGAAACGGAATTTATTTTTTGCACCTTCAATTCACCTGTGGTGTGAATATAGAATTCTGTTTTTAAGATATACATAGAACTGCTTCAGTGAACAGTGGGGGTGGGGGGCTGGGTGCGCAAAAGTCAAAAAACACGTACTGTGATGTATTCTGTAACGATACACGGATATTTTTTGCAAACAAACAACCTGTGCTGACTACCAGTGAATGCAGGTTTGTAATTTTAAGTGCAAGTGGATATATCAACAGTCCACAGGTTAATGGGTAAAATTGAACACCTATCTGAAATGTATAACTGATAATAAAAGTGGAGTTATGCAGCTAACAAAGAGACCCTGCAGTACTAGAAATGATGTGTATCAATATAAGATCAGGCTGCCCAATAACCAGGAAATATTTCAATAGGAGGGGATTGATAAGCGGAAAGAGAGGTGGGTAGTATGAGGAGCAAGGGAAGATATGAAGGGAATAAGTAGAACAGGGAGATCGTAGGGGGGGAAGGGAGTAGAGGATAAAGGCAGGAATATGATAAGGAGAAGAGGAGAAGAGCAGGGAGAGGGCAATGAGAGGAGGATTAGATAGTAGTGAGATAGATAGGAAGGATAGTAGAGTAAGGGATAAGGCAGAGGCAGGCGTAGAGGAGTAGAGGTAGGAGAAATAAGGGGAGCAGCGGAGAGGAGGTAAAGGAGGAAGGAGAGAAGAGGGGGAGAGAGAGTTAGGGAAGATAGAGCAGGGAGGATAGGAGGAAGAAAGAAGAGGGGATAGGAGGAATGAGAAGGGAAAGAGAGGATAGGAGGAGGATAGAGAGTGAAGAGTAAGAGAAGAAGATAAGAGAAGGGAGATAGAGAGAAGGGGGGAATAGGAAAGGAGGATAAGAAGGTAGGAGGAAAGGGGAATGGAGAAGGCGGGAAGGCGGGGAGGGAGGAGGCAAAAATGAATTCTGGCGCGCGGCCCGCCTTTGTTGGGAGAAGGGGGCTAGCGCGGACACTTCTTAGTCCGGCGCACCGCTCTTCGCCCCTGCCGCCCTGTCCTTCGTCTTCTCGCTCGACATCCTGTCTTTCCTCCCTTCTCTGCTTGGTTCTTCTTGCTATTTAACTTTTTGCTCTCTCTCCTACCTCTTCTCTTCCCGCTCTGACTGCCTCACCCGTCTCTTCTCCACCCTCTCTCCCCTTCTAACGTTTGCTTACTTCCGTTCCTTCCTTCCCCCTACTGCTCTCTGTACTTTCTCGTCTACGCCCCGTCTCCCTTTTCTCTCCTTCTCTCTTCTCCTCAATCTCTTTCAACTCTTTACTTTGTCCACATCCCTTTGTCCTCCCCGTCCTTTTTTGCTCTCTCACCCTCTCTTTGTTCACTCCGCCCTCTCTTGATCTCCCTTTCTTGCTGCACCTACACTCTTCTTTCTCCTGGTCTCCTTCTTCCGTCGTCTCTTCTCCCTCTCTTTCTTTTTTCCTTCCTTCGGTACTGTGTCCGCCCTTTTCCATCCTTCTACCTTTACTTTTTCGCTGTCTACGTTCCCCTTTCTTCTCCTCTCCTCGTCTCCTCCCACTCTCCCACTCTGGCTGACCTACTTGTGTTTACTCTTCTTCTTTTTTCATACTTTCTCCCGTTCTCACCTCCCACTGCTTTTCGTTTCCTCCACTCTCTTTCTGCTCTCTCCCCTCTGCTTCCCTCTGTTTTGTCGTCTCCTACTCTATCCCTTCCTAGTCCTGTCTTCCCTTCCTTCTCCTCGTCTCTGCTCCTCTTGCACGATCACTTTTTCTTCACTTCACTCCTCGTTACTTTCTCCTTTATCTCTTTTTTTCCCGTTTCTTTTTACTTCTCCCCCCCTTTTCTGTTCGCCTCTCTTTTCTTACTTCGGCTTTCACCTTCTCTCCAGTTCCTCTTGTTCTCTCACCTGTCTTCCCTATCTTCACTTCTTCCCTCCTCTTTACTTTTTGCCGCTTTGGCCTTTCCATTCCTCCTTCTTCACCTCATTCTCTTCGTTTCTTTTCTCTTCTCGTCTTTTCTATTCCTTCTTCGCTTCTCTGCTTCGCTTTCTACTGACTACTGCTCCTTCCTTGTCCTCTATCCTCGTTTCCCGTCTTCTACCTGCTCCTCCCTCTCTTTCACTCGCCTTTCCTTCCTTCCTCTCTTCTCTCTTCCCCTCTTCCCCTCTCTCTTCTTTCTGCTTCGCACTTACCGTCGTTTCACCTACACAGCTCCTCCTTCTCTCCTTTCTGTCTCCTACTCCCCAATCCATTCTTCACTTTTCCTTTTTGTCCTTCTTTTTCTCTCTCTTTTTTCTTTTTCTTGCCACTCGACTACTCTCACGTGTGCGCTCCGTGCGCCACTGGCTTCTCTAACTTTCCTCCATTCTTCCTTCCTATTCTCCCTCGCATCCCGTTCTCGACTCCTCTCCTTTGCTTATCTTCGACTCCTCTGCCTGCATACTCTTTATGTCGTTCTCTACTCTCTTATACTACTTCTTCTGCTCTCTCTCGTCCTTTTATTTTTCCTACTCTTTTTCTTGACCTTTCTCGGTTTTCTTACCCGTACGTTCTCCTACTCTTTCCTGCCCTACTCTCGAACCCTCTCTTTCCCACCTTCCCACCCTCTCCCTTTTCATTCTGTCACCTGCTTTCTTCTCTCTTTCCTTCCTTCCTTCCCTTTCCCTCTCCTCCCTCTCCCTACTTCCCTCCTCCACTCGCTTCTCGTTTTTACCTTCTTTCTACTCCCGCTGCTTCTTCTCTGCTCCTCGTCTCTGTCTCTTTCGGTGTACTACCTCCTCCTAACGTCTCTCCACTCTCTCTGCGTTTCCTTCTCTCTCTTCTCCGTTGCTACCTCCTCTCTGTCCTTCTCTTTTCCTTTTTCTTGCTGTATGCACTGTGTCTTTTCCTGTTTTTCTTCTTCTCTACTTTGTACTCTGTTTTCCGTGTCTTCTACTTCTTCCTTGCTTCCCCGGTCTACGGTCCCTCCACCTCTGGCCTCTTCTTTTCCTCTTACACCCCCTTCGTCCTTTTCTCGTTACCTCTTCGTGTCGTTATTTGTTGCTCTTACTTATCTCTTCTTTCTTCCGTTTCTCACGTTTTCCCCTCTGACCGCGTCCATCCTTCCTTCCCTTCCCTGCTTCTCACTACCCTTCACCCTGTGTCTTTTCCTCCCCCCTTCGCTTCGTCTTTTCGTTCTGACTCACTCGCGAGACTACTTCTTACGTCATCACGGACTCTTCCCGCGTCCTCTCCTCCCCCTGACTCTTTCTGCTGGCC
Organism: Phyllomedusa bahiana; assembly: GCA_025379985.1. Taxonomy (NCBI): domain Eukaryota; kingdom Metazoa; phylum Chordata; class Amphibia; order Anura; family Hylidae; genus Phyllomedusa; species Phyllomedusa bahiana. The sequence goes on along the minus strand of JAODAL010028053.1, from coordinate 33,689 downwards.
ATCTCCTATTTTCTTGCCACGCTCTCTCTTTCCTTCCTGCGCGCACCCTGCCTTCTCGGCCCTTCCTCCTATTTTTTTTTGCTTCTTGTCTTACGGTTGCCCACCCTTCCCTCGCACCCCGTCCACTCCCTTTACTACGTCCACTGCTCCTTCCTCCTCTCGCTCGTTCGACTCACTTCCTCTGCGTTTTTTTTCATTCTTCGACCTCTCTCCACTTTTTTCTACCCCTCTCCTTCGTTTTAACTTGTCTGTTTCTGCCACTACTTACTTCCTCACCTCCTCCCATTCTTCCTCCTCTCTCATATGTCTTAGCCTCCTCCTTTCTCTTACTTCTCTTCTCTAACTCATCTCATATTCCTATCTTTCCGGCTTCTTTCGCGCCCCCTCCCCCTCGCCCCTTCCTCTTCCTCCCTTCACTGTTCACGTCTTGCCGCTCTTGTCCTTTTTCTCACGACTTTTGTACTCCCGCCACTTCCTCTACTCTCTTCGCCCATCCCCCCCCTTCTCGCCACTTCGTGCTACTCTCCCTTTAGACTCCTCTAGCTGTCTTCTCGCTTCTCCTACACCTCCCGCTACCTGTTCCTCTTACACCCTCCTGCCTCTCTTTCTTGCTTTTTCTCTTCTATTCTTCCTCTTTACTTCCTCTCTTTTCGGCGCCACTGCTCTACCCATTTCTTTGTCTTCCCCTTCCTGGCTTTCGTCTCTCTGCCTTCCTCCCTCTGCTCTGTTCCCTTTCGTGTCCCTTTTCTCTACTCTCTCTTGCGCTCTCTTGTGTTCTCCTTTCTCCCTCTCCTTACTCTGTCTCGACCGTTTCTCTTTCCTTCTTTCACCTCTCCTCCTCTCACTGTCTCTTCTTCCTCTCCACTCCTAGTGGCCTACTCTCCACTTTCCTCCTCTCTTCCACTCCGTCTCCTCGACCTCTCTCCTCTCACTCCGATCCCTCCTTCTCTTCACGGTCTCTTCCTTGCTGCTCACTTTTTCCTTTCTCTCCTCCCTTCGTTGTCTTTCTTTCTCTCTTTTGCTCCCCTCGCTCTTCCTCTTCTCCTCCCTACTCTCCCCTGCCTCACGTCACTTACTCTTCCTTATCTCTTCTTTTCCCTCCTTCCTCCCTTCCCCTCTTCCTCTTCCTCTCCCTCTCCCTCTTTCTACCTCTCACTTTCTCCCGTTGCAGTTTTCCACTCACTTCTCCGTTCTTTTTCCGATTTCCCCTTTTCTCTCTTTTCCCTCCCCTATGACCCTTACTTCTCCTCTACTCCGTCCTCGCCCCTGCTTGAAGTCCGTTTCTTCCCACCCCACCATACTCCTCCTCCTGTCTGTTCGCTTCTGCTACTCGTCGCCTTACTGGTTTCCTTCTCTTTTCGCTTCCGCTTTTCGTCCCTCACTGCGATTGTCTCTTCTTGCTTCTTCTCCGCTTTAACTGTGTTGCTCGTGTGCACTTCGTTCTCTCTTGTGTCTCGGTTTTTCACTGCTACTTTCCCACGTCTGTCCAACTCACTCTCCTTTCCTCGCTCGGACCTCTTCTATCGCCTCCCTAGCTCTTGCCTCTCCTTTACTCCCTCTTTGCCCCTCGCTCTTCTCCCCACCTTCTGCACTTCCTTCTCACCCCGCTCTCTTTTCTTTGTGTTTGCCTCCTCCGTTCTCTTCTCTCATCTCCTCCTCCCGTGCGGTCTCTTGCCCCTCCCCACGTTCGTGTGTGTCCTCCCTGTGGCCCGATGTGTCCGTTCGCCCTGGTGCCAAGCCGTCCTCACTACTCCCCTCTCCTCTCCTGCGTCTGCTTCCATCGTTCCTCGCTTGCTCTTCTTGTCTCGTCCGCCTCCTTTTCCTCACATCTCTACCTTTTGTTCCCATCTTCTTACCCTCATCTTACGTCCACTTTGTTCTCCCCTAACTGCCTCTTCTCTTCTCTCGCCTCTTTCCTGTTTGAACTCCTGCTCTCCGTTCTCTTGTTTTCTTTCTCTTTCAACCACCTTTCTCGCCTTTCCCGTGCTTGTCTCCCACTCTCTTCTTCCTCTTCCTCTCCGCCGTTGCTTGTCCCTTGTTTTCTCACTTCCGTTTCAGCGACTGGCTTGCCGCTCCTCGTCCCACACCTCTATCCCACGTCTTCGGTCGCTTTAACTCCCTTACTTCGCTGCTCTCCTGCACTGCGTTCTTTCTGCCTACCTCGTTTCTAACTCTTTCGTAGTCCTTCTTCATCCCCCCTGCGTCGGCCGTCGTTTGTACTCGAGTCGTCTCGTTTTCTCTTTGTTTTCTCCCCCACGTTTCTACTGTGCCTCGTCCGTTTCAGATTTACTTCTGGCTGTCTTTCTCTTTGCCACCTGCTTCCCTTCTCTTCTCTTCCTGTTCTCCTCTTCCTCCTCTTGCTAACTGCCTCTCTCCCTCTGCCTCGTTCCCCCCTCCAATCTCCCCTTACCTTCTTGCCTTTTCATTCGCTTCACTAACTCCACTCCTTTTCTCCTACTCCTTTCGATGCTGACTCCCGTTACCGCTCTTCCGCACTTCCTTCTCCTACTCGGCCTTTTCTTATCTCTTCCCTTCCTGTCCGTGCTTAGCCTCCGGTTCTCGTGCTCTCCTCTCTTGCGACTCCCCTTTTTCTCTCCTCTCTACTCCTCTGCTTGCACTTTCGTTCCTTCGTCCCGCCCCCCTACTATTTTCACTTCGTTCCTCCTCACCCCACTTCTTCCCTCATGTTCTCCACCTCTCTCGTTTATGTAGTCCTCTTTCCACCCCTACTACTCTGCTACTTTCCTTTTTTCTCTGTTTTGTGTGCTTGTTACCCTCTCGTTCTCTCATCTTGGCTTTCTCGGCTCTTTTACTCTCCCTGTCCTACTCCTTCTACTGCCTTACTGGCTTACGTGTCCTTCACTGCTTGCGGCCTCCTCCTTCCGCTCACTTGGCTGTTTATCCTTCTCCTCTTGACTCTTTTCTCTTTGCTCTCGTATTCCTCCCTTTCTCCTTTCGTGTTCCTTCTCGCTTCCTGTGTTGCCACTCTTCCCCTTTTTCTCTTCTCGTCGCTCTGTCTGTCCCTGGCTTCTACGCTAGGCTTGGTTCACCTTTTTCGTCACTTGTTTTCGCGCACGTTTCTCTTCGTGACGCCTTTTCCGCTCTCGGCTCATCCACCTCTCCTATTTCCAATTCGCTCTCGTTCCTCACCTCTCTCTTTCATGCACTGTCACGCCTCCCTCTTCCCCCTGTCTTAGGTCTATTTTCGGTTTCACCTTATTCACTTCTCGTCTTGCTCTCCTTTCCACTTTCACGATCCTCCGTTACTCTCTTCTCTCGTCTGTACGTGTACGTCACTTCTGTCCTCTCTACTCTTCTTCCGCCTCTCTCTTCTTTTCTCTGTATGCCTGTCGCACCCGACGTGCTCTGGTTGCCCTTAGTTCTGCTTTCGCTCGTGGTTTCGCTCTCTTTCCTTTTTTCTACGGATTTTTCCCGTCTTCCCTTCATCGCCGCTCTCTCTTACTTTTCGTCCCTTTCGTCTCTCTTCTGGTTCGTCCTTCTCCTGATCGCGCCACTTTCTTGTCTCTTCAGCTGCTCTCTTCTTCACTACTGTTCGTCCTTATTGACGTTCTCTCTCTCTCCCTCTCCCTGTCCTTTCCTCACGGTCTGGTCCCTGCACCGGATTTTTCTCCTGCGTCTCCCACTTCTTCGCTTGCACTTCTCCTCCCCTGCCGTCTCACTTCTTGTCGTCAGTTTCGTCTTCTCCCGCTTTTCTTCTCGTCTGTCTCCCCGTCGTCATTTTCGCTCTCCCGACGCTCTCTTTCCTGTCTACTCCGCTCCCCTGTCTTCTCTGCCTCATCACTACCTACTTCTGCTGTCTACACCCATTTCTGCTTACCTACTCCTTCTCTCCCTAGTCACTCTTTTTCTCACCTCACCAAATCCTTCGCTATGCGTCTCTGTCGTACTTCTTCTGCTCTCTCTCAGTCTTGCTCTTCCTTTTCGACTATCGTTCTCCTTCTCCTCCACGCTCTCGTATACTTCGTTCTCTGTTGACCCTTTCTCCTCACTCTGCTCCTGCTTTTCTCCTCCTTTGCGGCTTTCTTACTTCCTCTCTCTTCTTGCCAGCTTTCCCCCTCCTTTTCCCCTTTCTTCACCATATTCCTCGTTCTTTCGTTCCTTTGCACTCGTCTTTCTTCTTTCTCCGGCCTTTCTTCCTTCTCCTCCGCTTCTTTCGTCTTCCCTCCTCTTACTTGCCCCCCCTCCCCCTCATGTTTCCGCCATTGTTGTTCCTCCGCTGTCTCTTACGCCCCTCGCGTGCGCCTCTCTCTTTCCTGGTTCGCCTCTCGCCCTTCACCTTGCCGTTCGTCTTTTTCTCTCCCTTTTCCGTCACCTTATGCACTCGCCTCCCTCTTATTTCATGTTTTCTGGGATCCACGTTTTTCTTGTGTCTTTTCCCTCACTCTTTTGTTTCCTCTTTACTCTCTCTGCCCTTCTCCCTCTGCGTCTCGACTCCTCTCTTCTCCTCTCTTCTCTCTTTTTTCGTTCTTCTTCTCACTTTCCTTCTCTCCTCTCTGTCACTTTCTTCTCACGTCTTTCGTCACTCGTGGCACACGTTCTCCCGCTCCCTCCTCTTTTTCCTTAGCAGCCGTCCCGCCTCCCTCTCTTCTCCTCTTTCTCGTGTTCTTCTAGTCCTCGCGCCCTCCTCTTGTCTCCTGTGTCCACTCTCCTTCTTCCTCGCGGTGCCCTTGTCACTTTTTGTCTTTGCACCCTCCCGTCCGCACCCGTCTACTTCACTCTTTCCTCTCTAGCCTTGTCTCTATCTCAGCCTCTTCCCGTCCCTACTCTACTTTGACGTCCCTCGGGCTTCCCTGTTCGCTTCTTGCCTGCGTCTCTGGACTTACTTCTGCTACGTTACGCTTCCTTTTTCTTACTGCTCGTTCTTACTTTCTTAGCACTCCGTCACCCCTCTCTTTTTTCTCCTTTACTGCACTCCTCTCTCCCCCTCAGCTCTTTTATCTTTCTTTTTAGGCTACTCTCCCTCTTCTTTTTCCTCTTCTCGCTCACTCTGATACCTCGTGTTAATCTCGGCCTCCTCTGTTTTCTCCCTAGCTCTCTGTTTCCTCCAGCTATTCGTCACTCTTCTTTTCTCTTTTCTTCTTGGCGTTGCACTTTTCCTCTTTGTCCCTTGCAACTTCCTTTCGGGTCTTCTGTCTCCTCCTCGCGTCTGTCTTTCTGACTCTTGTCCCGCGTCTTCTTCCCCCCACGCTTTCACCTACTCCCTATCTTCTCTCGTGCTCTTCTCCTCACTCTACTTCATCTTGCGTCCACCTCCCCCTCGTTTGCTCCTTTTTTTGACCTTTTCTTATTGTCGCTTCACCTCGTACTGTTTCTCCCCTCGTCTCTACTTCCTCGTTTTCTGGCTCCTCCTTTACTCAGCTCTTCTACGCTTGCTCTCCCTACTATTTCCTCTACACCCTCCGCCTCTTGCTCGCACATTCCGTCTCTCCCCGTCTTGAATCTTCTGCCCGTTTTCAGCGGCTTTGTGTACTTTCATCCTCTCTTTCTGCTGTCCTTTATCCCCTGTCTGCCTTCCTTGCTTCCCCTCCTTTTACGGATCCGTTCTTTCCCGTCGCTTTTTCTTCTTCTTCTCACCTTGCCGCTCCTATTCTTTTTCTCTTTGCGTCGTCCCCCTACAGGCCTCACTCTTTTCGCTCCTACCCTCTTTCATCCGCCGTCTTTCTTTGCACTCATCCTTCTCTTTCCTTCCACGCGGTTTCTCTCTCTTCCGTTCACTTTCTTTACTTCTTCTTCTTTTGGTGCGTCTTGCTCTCTTTTCTACTTCCCCTCGCTCCGACTTCTTCCTTCTCCTCTTCATTTGTACTTCACCTCCTTTCCCTACTTGCTCTCCCTGGCACTCTCCTCTCCATCTCACTCCACGTGCTTTTTCGTTCATTTTCCTGTCGTCGTGCGTCCTATTTTCTTTTCTCACTCCTTTCTTCACTCTCTCTTATTCTTCGCCCTATTTCACCGTTTTCTTTGCTTCTCGTCTGAACTGTGTCAACAAAAAAACCGCTGTCTTCTTTTCTCCTCTACGCTGCTGCCCCTTCTCACTCGTTACCTCCGCCTTTTTTCCGTTTCTATTACCTCTTTTCCTTTCTCTCCCCCTACTTACATCACTCTGTCTATTCTCTTCCTCTACGTTCTGCCCTCCTCCCTTCCCTGCTCGCCTTCTTTTTTCCTTCCTCTTTGTCTTTTCCTCTCGTACGTCTGCCCCTTCTTGCCCCTTCCCATCTCTCTCTCCTTTTCTTTCTCAGTCCGTCTCCCCAGCGTTCTTTACTCTTCTTGTCCGCTCTTGTTCTCCTTCACTATTTCGTACTCATCACCGACTTTACTTCTCTGTTCTTTTTCTTCACAGCTTGCGTTTTCCTCGTGGGCCGGCGCCCTTTTACTCCCACTCTCTCTCTTCCACCCTCCTCGCCTCTCTCCTTCCTCCATCCGCTTAGTCTTTCCTCATCTCACTCTGCCTCCATTCTCTTTTCCCGTCTTCCTCGTCTCGTTCTCCTGCTCCTGCACCACCTCTCTCTTTTTTCACTTCCCACTTGCTTATTCCTTTTTATCCTCTCACTTTTTCTCCTTGTTGGTTCCTTTCTCTACTTCCTTCTTCCGACCTTGACTTCCTCTCCACTTCCCTGCGCCTCCTCCTCCTCCTTATTCACTTTCCTTCTCTACTCTCCTCTTCCTTGGTCCTGTGCGTCTTCTCCCTTTGCTCTTTTCTCTTAGCTCTTCTCCCTCCTCTCTTCACGCTTCTTCCTTCCTTTCGTCCTCGCTTTCCCCTTCTTCCCTCTTCTCCTCTTCTTCTCCTCTCCACTCCTGTTGCGTGTTCCGCCTCTCGCTTCTCCTTCCCCCTTTTTTTTCTCGGCTATGTTCATCCCCTTCACCCCTCCTGCCACTCGTCCGTTGCTGTTTTTTCCCTGTCTTGCTTCGGCATTTCCTCTTCGCTTTTTCTTCGCTTCACTTCGTCTCTCCTCTTCGTTCCTCTTTACTCACCCCTCCTTCAGCTCCTTTTGCCTTTCCTCCTTCGCGTTTCTTATTTTGTTCGCCTCGCCGTCTCTCTTTATTGTCTACCCTTCTCCTCTTTTTCTGTTGTTCCTACGCTCCTTTATCTCTGACCTTTCTATCTTCCTTACGTCTCACCTTTTTGCTTTTCTTTCGTTGTCTCCCTGTTTCCTTCCCACATTCACACGTCACTTCTCACACTTTTTACTTTCTCCTCTTTTCTTTTTCTCGCTGTCTCGTTTCTTCCTACTTTCTCTCCCTGCTCCATCCTGTCTGTACTCTTCTTACCTTGTCCGACGTCCTGGCTACCTTTTATCTTTACCTCCTTTCCTCACCTCTCTTGTTCTTCCTCCCCTTCTTTCCTATCCGTCGCCGCCTTCGTCTCCGCTTTCTTCATACTCTCCACTTCGTTTTTCCTATCCTTCTTCTCCCCTTTCACTCACTGTTTGTGCTACTTCTTCGTCTTCCCACACCTTCGCTTCCTCTCGGCCTCTTTCCCCTGTTCCTCTTCCGTACTTCTCTCCACTTGTTCCTGTCTTCTGGTCTTTCCTCTCTTTTACTCCACTCTTCCGTGACTTTTGGCTGGTCTCTCCTATCCCCCCCCCTTCTCTCCCTTTCCTCCTCTCTCTCAGTCCCCCTTTCTCTCTTCACTTTATTCACTCCTCCCTTTACTCTTTTTTTCTCGCTTCTCTACCTCGCGACGTTATCCTCTTTCTTCGCCGTCGTTCCTTTTGTTACCCATGTCTGACTCACTCCACGCTCTACTTTTTTCGCACTCACTTTCTGTCGCTGTGCACCACTCTTCTTCGAACTGTCTTTGCTCTTTCCTTCTTTCTCTCTTTTCTCTGCCCACTCTTCTCTCCACATTGTCCTTTCTGTCTCCAGCCCGCCCCCACCCCATTTGCTGTCTTCCTTCTTTCTCTTCTTGGGTGTCTTTCTTGTCCTCTTCCTTCTCTTCTTGTCTTCTTCTCTCTTACCTCTTCTCACCTACTTTCGTACTTCCAGCTGACTTTTTCCTTACCTCGCCTCCTTTTTTTCCTCTCCTCACTTTCCCCTCTCCCTTTCTTTTTCCCTGTGTTTTCTCTCTTTTCACTCCCTTCTCTCTTTCTTTCCCTGGTTCTCTTACTGCACTCCTCTTCTCTTTCTCTTCCATCTACCTCGCTTTTTTCTTTCTTCCCTCTCCTGTTCAGTGTCCGCCGCTTCTCTTTACCTCTCTCTCCTCTCCTTCACCTCCTCTTTCTTCTCTCTCTCACTTCTTTTTTTCTTCTACTTTTCGCCTTTTCCCGGCTCCTTACCTCTCCTCTAACCCTGTTCTCTTTCTTCTTGTTCTGTCTTTACCCTCTTATCCCCTCTTTTAGTTCCTTTTCTGAGTTCTCAGTGCTCGTTTACTCCACGTACTTCTCCGTGCTCACTCCTTCATCCTGCCTCTTTTGCCCGGCCGTCACCTCCGGCCTTCTCCCTCTCTCCTGTTTACTGCGACTCCCTCTCTCCGCTTCTTGTTCTGCTTTTTCTTTGTTCTTTTCAGCCTCTAGTCCTCTTCCTCTTTGTTTCCACTTTGTCTCCTCTCTAACTTCACTTTTCTCCTTTTCTTTTTGGCGTCTCTTCTTTCTTCTTTTTTTTTCAGTTACTTCTTTTTTTTTCCCTCCTGTTCCGGTTCTTGTGCTCATGCCTTTTTATTCCCTTCTTTGCCCCCAGCTCCTGTCTCCACTCCTACTCCTTTCTATACTCTCGTTTACGTTCCTTCGGTGGATTCCGTCTCTTCCTCCTTATCCCCCGCCCTCTCTTTCTCTTTTCTCTCTATCTGCCTTCTTTTCATGTTTCTGCCTCCTCTCTCGTCTTTGCTTTTGCCCCACCTCCTCCTTGTCTCCTCTTTCCTTTACCTCTCTTGCTTCCCGTCTCCTTTGTTCTCCTCTTTTCCTGCGCCGTTTCCTGTCCCCGCTTTTTTTTTTCTGCTTGCGAGTTCTTCACTCTTCTCCTTCCTTTCCCCTTTCCGCGTTCTTCACTTCCGAGGCTCAACCACTGTTCTACCTCTCCCGTTCTCATCTTGCTCTCATGTTTTGCATCTCCTTTCCCATCTTCCTGTACTTCTCTCTTTTTCTCCGTCCAGCTCTCCCATTTACCTTATCCTTCCACTTGTGCCAATCCCCTTTCGTCTTTCTTTCTCGTCTTTCTCTTCTTCTTTCTGCTCGCTCTCCCTCTTCTTCTCTCCCTCCTTCTCTTGACTCCTCTGCCTCTCTTCTCCGTCCTCTGTCCTCTCTACTTCCACTTGTCTCTCTCGTTCTTTGCTTCTCTCTTAGCTTTCGACCTCTTCCCTTGGCTTGTCTTCACCTCTCCCCTTCCCCCATCTTACTCTTTTCTTCTTTCTTCTTCTTCCCTGTTTGTCTCCACTCTTCTTCACTCGGTCTTCCTCTCTCCCGTCCTTGTCTCAAGCTCTCTTTCTTCCTTCTACGTGACTCCCATCCGTCTCTTTCTCGTTCACTGCCTCCGCGTGCCTTTCTCTCCCTCTTTCTTTCTCTTTTACCTTCTTACTTTTCGTTCCTTTGTCTCTCTTGTTCGTGCTTTCTTTCTTCTCTTCTACTCTTTTCTTCCCGTTTCTCCTACGTCCCTGCCTCTCTCTCTCCTATCTCCTCTTTTTTCTCCGTTACGCTTACTCTGGCTCTCTCCTCCTCCTATTTTTTTCTTGCTCTTCGTCTGTTACTTTTTACTTCACCTACACTTCATTTCTTCCTTCGCTTTCTCTCTGCCTCTTGCTTCATCGTTTCCTCCTTCTTCTCTCTGTCTCCTTTCTCCCCTCCTCTTACTGTCTCCTCTTGTGTCTCCCCTTTCTCACCACTGCTCTCCTACGCTTTCTCTTCTCCTGCTTTCCTACTCTTTGTTCTTCTTGGCTGTTTTCTCCCTTTCCTTCTGTCTTCTCCTCTCCCCCTCCTCCCTGTGCTGACCTGTCTTCTTCTTCTCGTGTCTGTTCTCCTCTTTACCTCTCTCTACGTCTACTTTCTCTTCCGTCTCTTCACCCCGGGCGGGCACGTCGTTCTCTTCGGCGTCTGTTTCGCCTCCCGTCCGTCTTTGCTTTGTATCTCCTCTCGTTCTACTCACTGTCCCTTTCCGTCATGTTTTCTTTCCCCACCTCCTTCTTCCGTCACGTCCATCCTCTTCTTACGTCTTCTCGTTCTCCCCACTCTTCTTTTCTTTTCCTTCTGTCTCTTCCTTTTCCCTGTGCTCATCTCACTTCTCGCTCTCTGTCCCAGACCTTCTGTCTTCTCTTCTCCCCTACTCTTCTTTCCTCTTACTTCTCCTCTTCCTTTTCTTCTCTTGTTCTTTCTCTCACCCTTTCTTCTCTCCCTACTTTTTTTTTTTCTCGCTCACTTCTGTTCGAACTTCTTCCTCCTATTCCTTCTTGTCCCCCTTCCGCTTCCTCTCCTTCGTGTCCTTTTGTTTCTTTGCTTTGCTCACTCTCGTTATACAGTCCGCTTTCTGTTTACTTATCTCTCGGGTTTCTTTTTCCTGTCCTTTTCCTTCGTCACCCTCCTGTGACCTCCTCCTCGCCTTCTTCTCCACTTCCTACTCTTTTTCCCAGCTGCCGCCTTTTCGCTTTTTTCTTCCACCCTCCCTCTTTCTCCCCGGCTACCGCTCTTACTCCTTCCCGTTCATTCTTCTTTTCTTTCTCTCCCCTTGTTTTTTTCCACGTTCGTTTGTGCGAACGTTTCTCCTCTACCGCTTTCCACTCCTCTCCGGTTTTCCCTTGTTTTCTTTTTCTCGTGCGTTGGTTTGTCTCTACTTTGCCTACTTTTCTCTTCTCCACTTATTGTCCCTTCTCTCTCTCGCGTTCTCTTGTCGCTCTGCCTCCGCCGCCTTGCTCTGCCCTCTCTTCCTCTTCTCTTTTTGACTGTTGATCTGACTGTCCTGCTCCTTCTCGCCTCTTACTTCTCGTTTCTGCGTCCTCTGCTCGGCTTCTTGAGTACTCCTCGCACCGCACTCCTTGTTCCACTGTCCTTCCTTTCGTCGAGTCTTCTTTCCCGCCTCTTCTTCTCTGTCTTCCTCTTCGCTCCTTCTCTGCCCTTTCGTCTTCCTTCCGTCTTCTCCCCCTTCCTTGTTCCGTTTCACTCGTCCGTCTCGTTCTCGTCTTATCTCTTGCGTTCCATCTTGCTACTTGCTTTCTGTCCTCACGTTCCTCTGCATCTCTCTCTTTAGTGTCACTTTGCTAGCCTGACCCTTCTCTCTTCTCTCCTTGTCCCCCGCTGCCGTTCACTCTCCTTTCCCCTGGTTTGTCTCGTGTCCTTTCGTTCCTCTGTCTGCGCACACTACTGCACCTCACCTCCTTTACTTCCTAGCGCCCGCGCTTCCTCTCTTCCCCGTTGTCCTGTCCTCGCTGCTCGCTGCGTGCGGTTTCCTCCACTTTCCTCTCGTGTCGTTCCTTGTAGTCTCTATTCTCCTCTCTCCTCTCCCTTCTTTTGTTTCCTTTCCGACTTCAGCTTCCTAGTTTCCCTCCATAACCACCACCCTCACAACCCCACCCCAGACTCCCCCACCTACAATTATCACATAACTCCCGGATGATCTTACTCGCACTACAATACAGATATATCTCGCCCTCGTCCCCCCCCCCCGGCCACCCCCCGCCGGAGCCAAACCCGTAGTTACGCAACAGCTATTCACCTTCTCTCCACCCACCAAAACAAGTACAGAATCCAACCCTAATCACCCTCAATTTGGAATCTCATCCGCACATAGGTAATAGGTATCACAGTTCCTACAACTCCACATATATCGCAGCGCAGATAGGCCCCATGCAGGTAATGCAGGCCAATCCCTTAACAGACTCAGGATAGCCAACTGATGCATGACACCATGGAACCTGCAGTTCTCCATAAATTTCAAACGAGGACATGATGATAATAAACCATCCAATCTCTACCCATACACATGTCCCCCGTCATGAGCGTCGCACACACAACTCACCCTGCACTAATCATCAGAAAACTTATGTTTTGCTGGCCGCCGAAAATTGACGGAAGGCGCCGAAAAAGGCCTATCAAAATATATGATGCACAGAAAAAAATTATTAACCTTAATATCTGATGAACTCGAAATTTCGAATCCACCAGAAAACCTTGTGCCCGATTTCAACTTTGTCGATAAAAAAATCGCTACAGAAGACACTAGTCCATGATTTGCCATGTTGAACACCAATCTACCACTTTGAAGAGTTTGAGAGTGATAGCACCAAATTTTATAACACATCCTATTAGTCACCCTTAAAACCTCAAAAACAAGTCACACACCAAAGGAGGGAAAATGGCAAATTGGGCACAATTTGTCCATTAGTAATTACAAACACCGCCTTCAGTAAAAAATAGGACGGCACTAATTAGCAACCTCTTGACTAATATTCCCCTAATCAAAAAAAAAGAGGGTGTCTTCAATAGAGATGGGCGATATGTTGATTTCTAACCGAGAGTGAATTCGTTTTTGAAAATTCAGGAAACCTTCGTTCTCGAAGGAAGATCATAAGTTTGGGATACTTCGTGTGAACGAAAGGTGCATTTGATTGATTAAAATGGCTGCGAGCGACATGGCGTTACAAGGGGCAAAGCACCTGGGAGGAAGAAGGGCATAGCCTGCCATGACATGTCAGAGATGAAAGCCAATCATAGACCGCGGTATTATCTGTGACGTCACCGGCACCATATAGTTCCGGGGGAGCGACACTGGGGAGCTCATACCCGCTCTCACTGTACTGATCAGGGAAGGTACTGATTGTGATGAGCTCATTACTGAAGAACTGATTTTTAATACAGGCATTTTGTGTGGGTATTCCTCTTGTCTCACAGAAGACTGCATCTCTATGTTTCTATTTCTTGATTTTTTGTATTGGATCTGAAGTCCAGTGGCATCCACTGCTGCTGCATATAATTTAATGCAGTCCTTGCTCACAGCACATCTGAATATCCAAGGGTGATCTAAGCCAGTTCCTGTTGTATTCATTTAAAGAAACAGCGTTTTTACAATACAAATACCACTACATTTTTGCTTCTTCTCAATTCTTTTGCGCATTTACTCCAGGGGTTAATTACATCGTTGTTTTTTCTGCTGTTGTTGACCTCCAAGAGAACCGTCCTTTTATCACAGCCAAAAATACAATATGCCTGTACCTAATTCCACAAGCGAAGGTAATTACAATTTTTTCTCTTGTTGAGTAGCCGTAGAAAACACGCAATTGATGAACACGCTAACACAAGCTCGTAGTTTGTGCTCTGCTCAATTCTATTTTGCTTAATTTACATCCAGGTTAATAAGCGTTGTTCTGCTGCTGTGGTGGACTCCAAGAAACCGGTCTTTTCACCGCGAAAAATAACAATTTTCCTGTACAAATAATTCACAAAAGCGAAATGGTTAATTCAATTTTTCTCTTGTTTGTTGTACGTAGAAAAACGCAATTAGTAACACGCTACAAAGCTAATAGTTTGAGGCAGCTCAAATTCTTTTGCCTATTTACATCCATTGGGTAATTAAGCGTTGCTTATCTGCAGTGGTGACAAAAATAAAAAGATCTTTTCACCCGCCAAAAATTACAATTTTCCTGTAGCATAATTCCCACCCATGCAAAGGTTTAATTACAATTTTTTCTCTTGTTTGAGTAGCGTAGAAAACATGCAATTGTAGACACTCTACAAATCTAGTAGTTTGTGGCTGCTCAATTCTTTTGTGAAATATACATCCGGGGTTAATAAAGTGTTGTTTTTTATGCAGTGGTGCAAAAATAGAAAACGTTCCCATCTTTTCAAACCCGCCAAAAATTTTACAATTATCTCCTGTAGCCCTAAGTCACAAGCAAAGTTAATTACAATTAAACCTCTTGTTGTGTAACTTAGAAAACACGCAACTTGTAACACGCAACAAAGCTCGTAGTTTGTGGCTGCACAATTCATTTGGCGCAATTTACATCCAGGGTAATTAAGCGTTGTTTCTGCATTGTACTCATAAAAGAAACTTTGTTTTATCAACGCGCCACAGAAGAAATTCTGTATGCATAATTCATATCCGAAGGGTTAAATTAAGCCTGTTTGTGCTTTTAAATGTCAGTAAAAACACAGAGGTTTTTAAACGGCACATACAAGTCAATTTTTCCTGCCCATTTGTGGAGCGCATTTATATCCAAGGGTTACCCAAGCTTCTTAGTGGGTTCATTTGGAGTCAAATACAGGGTGTGTATTTATAATATACAGATATCTTCATCAAACAGTGTCTGTACATTTTAGAACAAACAGTATGTCCAACAGAGAGGTGGCAGGCTCTTCACCTGCGAGTGGGCAGAGGCACAAACATTCCAGCCCAGGTCGCAGCACAGGAAGGGGACGTCGCAGCAGGGGTCACTCGGTGAGGCCACAACTGCCCTGTCATCTAGCGGCCGTGTGCTGACTAGAAAACCCCATGGTTCTTGATTGGTTGACTAGGTCATCCACTTCCTCCCAATGACATCTGACAACCCCAGCCAAGAGTCGGTGGGAACGTCAGACACACCCCTTAGTTGGCATGGCCCGGGAGCGGGTCAGCAGCCTTCAACTGTCCTCAACCCGCCTCTGTCCCATCCGGTTCCCTCAGCCAGAGATCTACTATGTGGTCTGGGCTCAGCGCCACTATATAGCGAGAATGAACAATTTGAGGAGGGCAGTCCAGCGCTACTTGGCAGCAAAGAAATGGGGCCAATATCCCCTGCTTCTTGCAGTAGGCGGCAAATTATAGATGTTGAGAGTGGCATGGGAGGTCATGTTGTGAGGGGTCAGCCTCTGCATACCAAGACTGGTGATGAGGACAGCAGTGACGATGAAACACAAATAGATGATGACGTAGCCGACCGCACTTGGGAGCCGGGTGAGGCAAGGGCTTAATCATCGTCAGGAGAAGAGGGCGTCAGCTTGCGCGTTCAGGCAGCGACGCAGCCAGCAAGGGGGTTTCGTGTGGCGGTGAGCAGCAAGATAGCAGCAGTGTGAGGTCGGGAGCCAAGGGGCCAACGAGGTAAAAAACCCGCTTCGCAGGTCCAAGAAAGTAGCGACACAGGGGCTCAGCGGGCAGCGGCGGCAGTAGTCACTCAGTGCGGAGCGTTGGCGGTAAAATCTGATACTTCGGCGGTGTGGCAGTTCTTTGCTAAGACACCGGAGGAGTCGAAAAAGGGGTATATGTAGAATCTGTCGGCAGAAAGTGCAGGGTGGCCAGGGAGCTAACGTTGGCACCACGGCCCTGCGTCAAGACATGCAGCGTCACCATCCGGTGGCCTGGGAGAAACGTGGCTCAGATGTGGTGGTCCATCCTGCTGCCAGTCAAGGCTCCACCACCTCTGCAGAAGGGAGCTGTTTCTCTTTGACATCATCTCCTGTCCAGATGCTCCTGCTCCTCGCTACTCATGGCACCAGCAGTCGTTCAGCGAGGCGATTGCAAAGAGACAACAGTATGCGTCCAACCATTCTAAGGTGCAGAAGCTGACCGTAGAGGCACAATGACAGAGAGTGGAGGTCACAGCAGCAGCAGCATGTGTTCAGAGAGTGGCACAATTACACAGTGTGGAGGGCACGGCAGCAGCAGCATAAGGTCAAGCAGTGGCACAATGACATTCTGGAGGTGGCAGAAACAGTAGTAGGCTACACAGTGGCAAAATGACACAGTGTGGAGTTCACGGCAGCAGCAGCAAAGAGGTCAGCAGTGGCACAATGACATTCTGGAGGTGGCCAAAAACAGGTGTAGGCCACAGATGGCATAATGGGCACAGTGTGGAGGTCACGGCAGCAGCTGCATGAGGTCAGACAGTGGCACAATGACACAGTGTGGAGGGCACGGCAGCAGCAGCACAAGGTCAGGCAGTGGCACAATGACATTCTGGAGGTGGCAAAAACAGGTGTAGGCCACAGAGTGGCATAATGACACAGTGTGGAGGTCACGGCAGGAGCAGCATGAGGTCAGACAGTGGCACAATGACACAATGTGGAGGGCACGCCAGCAGCAGCATGAGGTCAAGCAGTGGCACAATGACATTCTGGAGGTGGCAAAAACAGTACTAGTCCACAGAGTGGCACAATGACAGAGAGTGGAGGTGACGGCAGCAGCAGCATGAGGTCAGGCAGTGGCACAATGACACAATGTGGAGAGCACGGCAGCAGCAGCATGAGGTCAGGCAGTGGCACAATGACATTCTGGAGGTGGCAAAAACAGTACTAGGCCACAGAGTGGCACAATGACAGAGTGTGGAGGGCACGGCTGCAGCCACATGAGCAGCATGAGTTCAGAGATTGGCACAATGACATTCTGGAGGTGGCTAAAAAAGGAGTAGGCCACAGAGTGGCACAATGATAGAGAGTGGAGGTGACGGCGGCAGGAGCAACAGCATGAGGTCAGAGAGTGGCACAATGACACAGTGTGGAGGGCACAGCAGCAGCAGCATGAGGTCAGACAGTGGCACAATGACATTCTGGAGGTGGTAAAACAGTAGTATGCCACAGAGTGGAACAATGACAGAGAGTGGAGATTGCAGCAGCAGCATGAGGTCAGAGAGTGGCACAATGACACAGTGTGGAGGTCACGGCAGCAGCAGCATGAGGTCAGGCAGTGGCACAATGACATTCTGGAGGTGGCAAAAAACAGTAGTAGGCTACAGAGTGGCACAAAGGCAGAGAGTGGAGGTGATGGCAGCAGCAGCATGAGGTCAGACAGTGGCACAATGACATTCTGGAGGTGGCAAAAACAGGAGTAGGCAACAGAGTGGCACAATGACAGTGTGAAGGTCACGGCAGCAGCAGCATGAGGTAAGGCAGTTGCACAATGACATTCTGGAGGTGGCAAAACAGAAAGTGGGCCCAAACAGAGTGGCACAATGACAGAGTGTGGAGGTCATAGCAGCAGCAGCATGAGGTCAGAAAGTGGCACAATGACAGTGTGGAGGTCAAGGCAGCAGCAGCATGAGGTCAGGCAGTGGCACAATGACATTCTGGAGGTGGCAAAAACAGTAGTAGGCCACAGAGTGGCACAATGACAGAGAGTGGAGATGACGGCAGCAGCAGCATGAGGTCAGACAGTGGCACAATGACATTCTGGAGGTGGCAAAAACAGTAGTAGTCTATAGAGTGGCACAATGACACAGTATGGTGGTCACGGCAGCAGCAGCATGAGGTCAGAGAGTGGCACAATGACAATCTGGAGGTGGCTAAAACAGGAGTAGGCCACAGAGTGGCACAATGACAGAGAGTGGAGGTGACGGCAGCAGCAGCATGAGGTCAGAGAGTCGCACAATGACACAGTGTGGAGGGCACGGCAGCAGCAGCATGAGGTCAGGCAGTTTCACAATGACATTCTGGAGGTGGCAAAACAGTAGTAGGCCACAGAGTGGCACAATGATAGAAAGTGGAAGTCACAGCAGCAGCAGCATGAGGTCAGAGAGTGACACAATGACACAGTGTGGAGGGCACGGCAGCAGCAGCATGAGGTCAGAGAGTAGCACAATGACACAGTGTGGAGAGCACGGCAACAGCAGAATAAGGTCAGACAGTGGCATAATGACATTCTGGAGGTGGCAAAAACAGGAATAGGCCACAGAGTGGCACAATGACACAGTATGGAGGTCACGGCAGCAGCCACAGCAGCAGCATGAGGTCGGGACAGTGGAAAAATAACATTCTGGAGGGGGCAAAAACTGGGTAGGCCACAGAGTGGACAATAAAAACGGGTTTTTAAGTCACGCCCCAGCAAAACACAGCAGCATGAGGTCAAGAGTGGCACAATGACGGTGTGGAGGTGGGGTCAATACCATCCCTGGTAAAGGGGGGTGGGGCAATGGGGGAAAAAAATTGTCAGCGTATTTTTGAGCGATTCGTTGACTATCGCCATCTTTTCAATGGTTGTAGTGGCCAAACATCGACAAAAAATTCAATGGTGATGTATTTCCCCCGATACCTTAAAGTCTATGTGGAGCAACAACACCTTCATTTTACCCCCAAACAGGGCTGGAGAAGGGGAATTTAAAATCCACAAAATTAAAATGGATACGTGCTAATCTAAGGCAACACATTTTATTTAAAAGCCACAGAAAAAAAAGTACACACTTTCACACCCTTTGGGGTCTTGTACCACGATGCCCCTTAAATCTGCATCACCCACAATTTAAAAGTCCCGAAGGCAGTATGATTTGAACCCACATTTTACTTGAACTGGACATTGAAATCCCTGCCCGGGAACGCACATAGCCCCAAACCTGCATGACCCCAATTAAAAAGTGGGGAAAAAAAGGAGTCTTTAACCCACCATTTTATTTTGAACGGAAATTTGATGACCTGTCTGGCCCCCAAGTATGACCAAAAACCTGTTGCCCCCCAAATTAAAAAGGCCGGGGGAAAAGGAAATCTTTAAAAATACCATTTTGTTAACTGGACATTGACTTATCTGTCCTTTACCCCCAAAAGGGGCCTTTAAAACCTTCTGCCCACAGTTTAAAAAAAGTCCCAAAAAAAAAGGGTCTTTCAACCACCTTTTTAGTTTACTGGAAATTTTTCCCTGTCCGGGAGCGCTTGCCCCCGATGGGGGGCGGACCAATTGAGTTCACTTGGAAATACTTGTGGAAAAAAGCCCCCTGTTCCACCCAGGTGTCCTTTTTCTTGGTATTCTTTTTTCATTTTTTAAATTGTGGAGGAAATTGTCTTGTACTTTGTTCTCTGCCCGTCTCCATACCCCCTGTCCTTTAAATTTAACCTACATCTGGTCAATTTTTTCCTGTACCTCCCTTGTACAATTGAGGAATTTTTTTTAAAACCAGCTTTTTTGTACTTGAAAATTTTTTAGTTTTTTAATTCTGGGAAAAACACTTTTTTAAAAATGGATGGAATCCCCCCATGTCTTTATTTCTCTTTTTTAATTTAATTTAAATGAGTTGTTCAAACAGGGGATTAAAGCTATTTTAAAAGATTTTGCAAAAACAAGTCATTTTGAAATTATGTGCCCCATTAACAGTGTCTACCTATTCCTGTTTCTGACAGCACCTCACCCTTGGGGGCCATCTTGCAATTGTAAAAAACAAATGTCTGTTAAAACAAATTTTTTTTAATAGGACCTGTAGAAGCTGCATGTCCAGCAAAATGCCCCCAAAAATTTTAAAACATGACCCTTTGACCAAATTTGGACAATTGTGAAGAACAAATGTCTGTTAAAACAACTTTTTTTTATAAAAACCCCTGTATTAAAGTGCATGTACAGCAAAATCCCCCCAAAAAATTCAAAGCTAACCCTTACCCACTTTGGACAATTGTGAAGAAACAAATGTCTGTTGAAAAAACATTTTTTTAAAATGGCCTTTGTTTATAGCGCATGTCACAGCAAAATGCCCCCAAAATTTAAAAGCATGACCCTTGACCCACTTTGGACAATTGTGAAGAAACAAATGTCTGTTAGAAAAAATTTTTTTGAATAGGACCTGTAGTATTGCTGCATTTCAAAGAAGCATGCCCAAAAAAATTAAAAAAAAATAAATTCTCAGCACTTTTAAAAAAATTTTGAGGGAGAAATGCCACTTAAAAGCCACACTTTTTTTCCCAAAAGGCCCATAAATTTTGCTTTATCTCACAGCAACATGACCCCAAAAAAAATTATAAATAGATTCCAGCCACTATCAAAAATTGGAGGGAGAAATTTGCCACTTAAAACCCACTTTTCTGTTCCAAAGGACATGATTATTGCTGTATCTCACAGCAAAAATCCCCCCCCCCCCCCCCCCCCCCCCCCCCAAAAAAATTATAAATTTGATTCTCCCCACATTAAAAATTGGAGGAAAAATCCCACAAAAGCCCATTTCTGTTCCCAAGGCCCAAAATAAAAGCTTTTTATCCACACAAAAAGACTAAAAACCTTTGGGACAATGAAAAAAACTTTAAAGTTTTAAAGTGATTAAATGGAATCGGGTTGTCATAAAACCCTTGCGTTTTTTACATTCCCCAACAGAAAAACCACCCAAAATTAATGTTGGGAAAAGAGAAAAAAAAAATTGCATAAAAAAATGATCTTTTTAAAAAAAAAGTTTTCAGAAAACATTTCGTTTAAAGAGGAATGTGAAGACCGGCAACTAATCGTTGACTCGGTTTTTGGGCCCAACTCTCAGGAAAATCCATCCCTGATTCTCTTGATGAAATCAAAGACCCACATTATGTGGAAAGCCGGTGCTTTTCTGTTGATTCCTCCAGTGTGCTGAATTTTCCGCTCGATATGACGCTGGGCTGGGCAGGAAAAACACCTTAGGGCGTGGCGAGCGACCCGGGGCCCCATTCGTCCTTTTGGATCCCCAGAAGTCTTTGGGCCAAAACCCAAAAAAACTCGGTTTTGAGACGCAGATTTTCGGACATGATTTTGGGTGGTCCTGTGTGTTGGATGTGTGCCCTGCATTGATGCATTGGTGGGGGGAAAAATAAAGATTCCCAGGGTCACCCTAGGCTTCGCCACCTTGCCTGGCTGTGTGCTCCGGGGTTACGGCTAGGCACTCTACTGTGTCCGTCGTGATGTTGTTCCACCGTGACATTTGAAAACTTTAATCAACGAAACAGATGTCTATTGATTAATCGAAGGTTCAATTTTAATCTCTTTTGGGGGTTTGGGGGTGGAAAAGGAAATCTGAGTTTTTTTTTGTCCCGGGGATGCAGGGGGGTGGCCCCCCAGAATGTTGTTCTTTTGTGGCCTTAAGGAGGATCATTTTGGGAAAGAAATGGAGCATCCAAGCACTCATGTGGAGATGGAGCCTTTTTTTCCCAACCCTTTTGGGTCGAGGGGCACTAGCAACTGATTTCCTCATCTTCCTCCTCCGCCTCAAATTCGGCCAATTTTCCCAAAGGCAGGGACGTCGGTAACTTTGGTTTGTCTAGGAATACCCCTCTCCGCTTCCTCCGGCACGCTTCAACACAGCCTGCTTGCCTGGATGATCCCCCCTGAGACCCTGAGCGCTTTTGCACTACCCCTTTGCCCCCGAACCACTGCCAAAGAAGCCCGATAAAATTGTGAAAATGTCGGGCATTGTGGATTGAGGAGAGAAAGGCTCCGTGTCCGAACTTGTCCCTTTTCCTCCTCCTCGGGGTGGCGGGACTGTTGTTTCAGAGTGCCCAACGATCTTTTTCAAAATAAGATCACCACAATGCTCATGTGACAAGGGCACGCCCACTGACCTTTTTGGTGGCTTCTTAAAAAACGGGAAGGTTTTAATGCAGAGCTCTTTCACCGGGCTCAACACCCCGGGGTTTTCCGCCCGCTGTTTTGTCGGCCATGGTCCTTCGACTGTGTAATGACATTGCCTCTCCCACAACGCTGGGTATGTGGAAAGGGGAAATTTCCCCGCGTGTTTGCCACGTCAACAATGAGCGGTTGCGGGGGGGCCGACGACGTGCAACGCACCCGGCGGGAGAAACAGGGTGCGAATGGCGGAATTTGCGAACCGACCTCGGCCTTTTCGCGGCGTCCAGCCCCGGGTAGTTTTAAAATTTCTGGACGACAAGGTTCAGAATGTCAGGAAAGGGATGTGCTCCAGCCTAACGATCTTAAGGGGGCCCAGCAGATTTCACCGTTTAGACACCACCTTCCCCTTACAAGGTTCTTGGCACCCACCAGCGCTCGGTCTCGTTACGGAGAGCAGTCCCAGCCCCTGACCTGTGTGTGGACTCCCCAAAGACAGTTTTTAATTTCAACACGGCCTGGTTTCTCGGGGGGCCCGTGACCCACCGGGGGACCTTGGGGGAAAGAGCCCTCACCATCCTGCTTTTTTGAAGAGATTCGCCGAGCCGAGAACACCGTCATGCCAGAGTCATCCACCCAGCCATCCATGAGCTGTCAAGAGAATAGTGGCCTTGGCCATGTTATAGTCCATTTGGGGGGGGTGAGATGGTTTTTTCCCGACCAATGCAGACACGCACTTGAAATTTTAGATGAACGTGGCTGGCCAGGGCAGGGACAGCTTTTTTTCTGGCAAAGAATGCCTGCTCGGCATCCCTGGTATTGGGGGAAGGGAAGGGCCCCTGACGGGGGAACCCTCTGTTCCACCAGACGGAAAGGCAAACATTTCCAAGGCCAAAAAACCTGGGAATGCCGCATTCAGGTTTTGGCTTTGGGATGGTTTGGGTTAAAAATGTTTCTTCTGCCCAAAATGGAAACATAAGCGGCGCTAGACTGGCCCTTTTAGGCGTGCAGGTCATCAAACTGGCGAAGGGAGAAGGGGTAGGTGGGTCTCTGGTGCTGCTGGTGGTCTCGGGCGACGGTGGAGGTAAGCGGGGGCCCATCCCTGTCTGATTGGAGACAGGGATGGGAACCTTGGGGGGTGGTGGAGGAGGAGGAGGGGGAGACAGAGGTGTGAAGAGGTTGGGGGCCCCGGTCGGTCTGGCCTTTTTTGGCCCAAATGTTGCCTCCATTTCAACTCCATTCGCGGATTGACTAGACATGTTGGTGGGGTTAACCACCTAAGGTTCTTGCTCTACTTATGCGTTTTTCGGCAAAAACGGGGAATGACATCGCTGGGGGGAATCAAGGCTTCTCAAAAAAGGCCAAGTTTAGAGGTCCTGGACCTTTTTGACGGCGATAGGGGACGGGGGTTTGCGCTGACCGTGGTGGCGGAATCATATCAGGGGCCCTTTTGCGACCCCCCTTTTCCCTTTTTTAGGCGGGACCCGTACTGACACTCCCCCTTGTCTTCCCCCTTGTCCAGTGGAAAAGGCTCGAACAAATTCTTGGGAAAAAAACCACGTTTTGGATCTGCAAAAGTTTGTCATCATAACATCAACACAGGTGCCGCGTCCTTACATTCTGCATCCAGGACTGGGGGGCTACAACAAAGGGGACGGAAAGGGGTTGCCGACCGCCCGGGGTTTTTGCCGATTGACCGGCTTCCCTTTCCCCCTTATAGCATCAGTAACTGGGCGTCGACAGAGAAAATATCCTCTTTGGCCCGTTATTTTTAAAAATGCCTTTTGACCCCAACCGTTTTTTGTCATCAAAGAGGTCGTCAGAAAATGGATTTTCCACAGTGGTGGGTAACCATTGACATTTGGGGGTGCTTCATGTTGGACGGTGTGATATCTGATGCGACATTTGTGGCCGGCTGGGGGTGCGGGGGAGGTAAAATGTGGAGCAGTTGCATTAAAAACCCCTGAAGGAAATTGGCGACGCTGTTGTTACTGAATTACAGGGCCCTGACCAGCAGACAGCCTGACGGTCCTCAACTGACGATCCCTGGGATGCGTTTTTGTCCCCAGCACTGGAAAGGGGCACCTTCTCCGTCCCTTTCCTCCATGTCCTACCCCCTCTTTGCTGCTTACCATCTGAATTTCGCTCCATGTTCAGAAAAAATAAAAATTTGAGAAGGGAGGAAGATTTTGGAAAAGTCTCTTATTAAAAAAAGGGAAATCACAGCTATTCTCAAATTCCCCAAATCAAAACAAAATTGTGGATTCAAATTTAACTGCAAGGGGCTCTATCAATAAAATGGCCTGCGCCAAAGGAAAAAAAACACGTATCTGAAATGTTATGGGAAATAATAGGTATTTTTTGGGACCTTCAAAATTTCCCCTTTGGGACTATAAATTGCTTTATTAAAATTAAATACAAAGTTCTCTAAAAACAAAGCTTGACTGACCAAAAGGAAAAAAAAAAACCCGTCCGAAAAGTATCGGGATAAAAAAAGGGATTCTTTGGGACCTATCAATTCACCTTGGTGATTTCTAAAAAGATGTATTCAAATTTTAAATACAAAGTAGCCTTTTGAAACAAAACTTACTGACCAAAAGTCAAAAAAAAACACCTGTCTGAAAGGTATCGGGAAAATAAAAAGTATTTTTTGGCATATCAATTACCTTTGGTGACTACAAATTGCGTATTTAAATTTAATACAAAAATACTCTATGAAAAAAGCTTGATGACCAAAAGAAAAAAAAAAACCCGCTGAAATGTATCGGGATATAAAAGGTATTTTTTGGACCTATCAATTCACCTGGGTTTTCAAAATAAATTTTCGATTCAAATTTAACTACAAAGTAGCCTTTGAACAAAACTTTACGACCCAATAGTGAAAAAAAAACCTGTCTGAAAAAATAGGATATTAAAATTTTTTTTTGGGGACCTTTCAATCACCGTGGTGACTCAAAATTCTGATTCACATTTGATGCAAGGTGCCTCAAATTTTCAAAACTTTTGTGGGCCCCCAAAATGAAAAAAAACATAACTAAATGTATTTGGATAATAAAAGGGATTTTTGGACCTTTCAAATTTACCCGTGTTGACTACAAAATTGCTGTATTACATTTAAATGCAAGGTTTCCAATTAAAAAAAAGCTGTGTGCCCAAAGTGAAAAAAAAAGTATTGAAAAGTTTCGGATATTAAAAAGGGATTTTTGGCACTTTAATTCACTGGGGACAACAAAATTGCTGTATTCACTTTAAGTACAAAGGCCCCGCAATGAACAAAAGCTGTAGTGCCCCAAAGAAAAAAAACAGTATCTGAAAATTTTTGGGTAATAAAAGGTATTTTTGGCACCTTTCAATTCACCTGTGGTACTACAAATTGCTTATTAACCTTTTGGTGCAAGGTGCCTCAAGTACAAAGTGTAGTGCGCCAAAGGAAAAAAAAACCCTATCGAAAAGTATTGGATAATAAAAGGATTTTTGGCACCTTTCAATTCACCGTTTTGACTACAAAATTGCGTATTCACAATTAAGTGCAAGGTGCCTCAATAACAAAACTGTAGTGGCCAAAGTAAAAAAAAAAGTATCTGAAATGTATTTCGGATAATAAAATTTTTTGGACCTTTCAATTCCCTGTGTTGACTACAAATTGCGTATTCACATTTAGTGCAAAGGGGCCTAATAACAAAGCTGTATGCGCCAAAGTGAAAAAACAGTACTGAAAGTATTCATATTAAAAGGTATTTTTTGGGACCCTTTATTTACCTGTGGTGAAACAAAATTGCTGTACACAAATTTAATACAAGGTGCCGCAATAACAAACCTGAGGCCCAAAAGGAAAAAAAAAACGTATTGAAATGTATTCGGAAATAAAAGGTATTTTTTGGGACCTTTCAATTTACCTTGGTGACAACAAAAAATTTCTGTATTCACATTTAAGTACAGGTGCCGCAATGAAAAAAGCGTAAAACGCCCAAGTGAAAAAACCGTATCTGAAATGTATTCGGATAATAAAGGTATTTTTGGCACCTTTCAATTTAACTGTGGTGACTACAAAATTGCTATTTCACATTTTGGGGCAAGGTGCCTCATGTACAAAGCTGTAGTGCCCAAAAATGAAAAAAACGTATCTGAAATGTTTCGGATAAAAAAAGGTATTTTCGGCACCTATCACCTGTGTGACTCAAAAAAGCTGGATTCAATTTAAATGCAAGGTGGCTATATCAACAAAACTGGAAGGCAAAAAAAGAAAAAGAACACCCCTTTTGAAATGTATATGATAATAAAATGGAGTTTTGCACCTAACAAAGAGACCTGCAGTTTCTAAAAAGATGTTTATCCTAATATAGTTCAGGCCCTGCCCAATTCCAGGAAATATTTCAATAAAAACTGTCAATAATAAAGATTCAGTGCAATGTCTACACTAGTCTTGGGGACTATATCCCGTATTCTTTATAGAGTTTTTTTGTTCGCCCCGGGGGCCCCCCCGCTTCCCCCCTGGCTTTACAGCGGTAGATGTCCTTTAAAATTTTCTACCTAACTCATAAAAAATTCAAAATCCTTTATCTAACTAAGTTTAAGGATCACAGTAAAAGTAGAGCTTTCCTGTAAGAAATAGAAAATTTCGCTGAGTGTTTGGACACAGGAAAGGCACGTCCTTCTGCAAAGGACGTGACAGACACTATCATGAACGGGAAGGGCTGTTTATGTAAAAATGAAGCAGTGATTTTTCCAGCCAATCCAACCATTTCACATCGCACTGACGTCGCCCCCCACATCTCACCCTCTCTATTGTGAAGGATTTGCTTTGGGCCCCCAAAATTACAGGAACGCCGGAAAATGGCCCAATTTAATAGATGATGCACGATTTTAACCCAAAATTTTCACATGATTTTAAAAATTTTGACAACATAAAAAAATGTGCCAATTTCAACTTTTCGATAATAATCGCTCAACACAATCAGCAGATGTGGGCATCAGGGGGGGGCAGATCAGAATAGTGGTGAGGCAGGTAGTTTGAACCCAGACTATTTCTCACAGTTTGGGTGAGGCGTCAGGCTGATGTATCTGCGCCTAAGGCATTGGGTGTGTGGAAATCCCCGGCCGATCCACGCCCCGATTTATTTGACAAAAGGTCATCTTCCACATTTTTCCCGTGGACCCGCGGGTTCTCCTTGGGGGGAACGATGGCCCCCCCGCATGAAAACCCCTCTGATGCCACACTTCTGGCCGGGGGAGGACAGCTTCTCCACTGCAAACTCAAAAATTTTGCGGCAACACATCCAGTTTTGGTGCCCAGTAGTCCAGCGGATCTTCTAACTGGGGTGGCAAGTGCTGTCCAAGTAGGCCACCACCTGTTGGTTCGGGGGACTGCTCTAGGTCCGCTGCTGCTGGCGCCTGCCCTCCTCACTAGGCGGGTTTAAGGAAGCTGCTCCATCAGTGACTCCGGGACTTAGGTTGCTGCTGATGGAGCTGGTATTGCTCCTACCCCCCCACCTTCCCCAGCAGCAGCGGCAGTAGTACGTGAGTGCTGATGAACCCCCGTCAGACCTGCCCAGGGGAGGGACGATGCCGCACATAGGCAGCGGCCAAATGACTACGGAGGATTTCCCTATAGTATTTGAGTTTGTCCTCCCTTCAAGCAGCTGGGAAAAAAGGCTCCATTTGGACCGGTAGCGAGGGTCCAATAGGGTGGAGAGCCAGAAGTCTTTCCCTCTGCCGGATGCGGGACTATTCTGCTGTCACTAGCCAGGCAAATCAGCATGCTGCGGGCCATCTGTACAAGTGACTCCGATGGGCTCCCTGCCACCATTTCCACTGTATACTGCCACGGTGCTTGTGGGTCATCTCCCTCGTCTTCCTCATCTCCATCTACCTCCTCCAGCTGCTCCTCCTCTCTTGTCACCTGGGTAGAATCCACTCATTTCACCAGACAATGCTTCTGATCAATGTCCTCCCCCTTTCCTCCATTTCAATCCCCACCGGACTCATGTGGCCGCGAGATGTAGTCCCCACGTCTCCAGTCCCTGCCCAGACAGATTTTTTCAGCATCTGTTCCAGGACATGATGCAGTGGAAATGACGTTATTCATCCCGTAGTCCTGGCGACTGATAAATAACGTGGCCTCCTCGAATGGCCTCAACAAACGGCAGATGTCACGGATGAACTGCCACTGGCTGACATCAAAGTTACACAGGGGAGTACTCCTGTCCGCCGGGATCATTAAAAAATCGGCCTAAAAAATCATTAAAATTACTGGCCTTTCTCTGTTCATACAGTCGGTCCAACATGTGCAGGCTGGAATTCCAACAGGTGGAAACATCACATATCAGAGTGTGTTGGGGGAGGTCGTTCTGCTGCTGCAACTCGAGGAGGGTGTTCCTGGCTTTGTACGAATGGATGAAGTGCATGCACAGTTTCTTGGCCATTTTCAGAATCTTCTGAAGATCGGTGGAAGACTTCAGGAAACTTTTCACAACCAGATTAAACACATGCGCCATGCAGGGCACATGGACCATCCCTCCTCAGTGCAGCGCGGACACCATGTTACTCCCATTGTCCGTCACCATGGTTCCGATTAGCAGTTGGCGGGGAGAAAGCCACACATCGATTTCTTGCTGCAATTAGTTCTCTGAATGGTGCAAAAGCCATTAGTTCTCTTAATGGTGCAGAGTCCACCATTTGGAAAGGGAGGGACTGCAGTACCAACAACTTGGACAGGACCATGGTCAGTTGCTGCCCCTTAGTATGGTTGGACGCATACTGTTGTCTCTTTGCAATCGCCTCGCTGAACGACTCCTGGCGCCATGAGCAGCGAGGAGCAGGAGCATCTGGACCGGGAGATGATGGCAAAGAGAAACAGCTCCCTTCTTCAGCGGTGGTGGAGCCTGGACTGGCTGCAATGGCATGTGTGCCACTGGGCGCTGCTGCTGCTGTTGCTGTGGCGGCAGGATGGACCACCACATCTGAGCCCCGTTTCTCCCAGACCACCGGATGGGGATGCTGCATGTCTTGCCGCAGGGCCGTGGTGCCAACGTTAGCTCCCTGGCTACGCTTCACTTTCTGCCCACAGATTCTACATATACCCATATTCGGCTCCTCCGGTGTCTTAGCAAAGAACTGCCACCCCACCGAGTAGCTGATTTTACCGCCAACGCTTCGCACTGAGTGACTACTACTGCCCCCTGCCTCGCTGGCCCCTGTGCCATACTTTCTTGGACCTGCGAAGCGGGTTTTCTACCCCATGGCCGCTTGGCTCCCGACCTCACACTGCTGCTACCCTGCTGGACTCACGGCCCCCACAACCCACTTGTGGCTGCGCCGCTGCCTGACCGCAAGCTGACGCCCTCTTCTCCTGACGATGTTTGAAGCCCTTGCTTCACCGCTACCAAGTGCGGTCGGCTACATCTTTCATCTATTGTGTTTCATCGTCACTGCTGTCCTCATCAGCGGTCTTGGTATGCAGAGGCTGCCCCCTTCAAAATGACCTCTCATGCCACTCTCCACATCTATACTTTGCCGCTACTGCAAGAAGCAGGGGATATTGGCCCCATTTCTTCGGTGCCAAGTAGTGCTGACTGCCCTCCTCAAATTGTTCATACTCGCAATATAGTGGCGCTCAGCCCCGAACACATAGAAGATCGCTGGCTGAGGGCACCGGGTGGGACAGAGGCAGGTTGAGGACAGGTGAGGGCCGCTGACCCGCTCCCAACCATGCCAACTAAGGGTTGTGTCTGACGATCCCACCGACTCTTGGCTGGGGTTGTCAGATGTCATCTGGAAGGAAGTGGATGACCTAGTCAACCAATCAAGAACCCTTGGGTTGCTAGTCAGCACATGGCCGCTAGATGACAGCGGCAGTTGTGGCCTCACCGAGTGACCCCTGCTGCGACGTCCCCTTGCTGTGCTGCGACCTGGGCCTGGAATGTTTGTGCCTCTGCCACTCGCAGGTGAAGAGCCTGACACCTCTCTGTTTTGACATGCTGTATGTTCTAAAATGTTTCAGACACTGTTTGATGAAGAAAATCTGTATATGATAAATACACATCCTGTTTTTTGACTCCAATGAACCCACTAAGAAGTTGGGTAACCCTTGGATATAAATTGCACTCCACAAATGGGCAGGAAAAATTTACTTGTATGTGCCGTTTAAAAACTCTGTGTATTTTACTGAATATGAAAGTACAAACATGCTTTCTTATCATTTGGATATGAATTATGCTACAGAATTATTTCTGTGGCTGTGAAAAACAATGTTTCTTTTACTGAGTACAACTGCAGAAAATTACTTAGTTAACCCTTGGATTTAAATTGTGCAAAAAATTGAGCACCAAAAACTACCAGCTTTGTAGCGGGGTTACAATGGCTGTGTATTTTACCAAACAGCAAAAGAAAAACTTGTAATTAACCTTCGCTTGTGAATTATGCTACATGAAAAATGTATTTTTTGCCGGTGAAAAAGACGGTTTCTTTTAGTCACCACAACAGCAGAACAACGCTTAATTAACCCCTGGATGTAAATTGTGTAAAAGAATTGAGCAGCCAAAAACTACCAGCTTTGTAGTGTGTTAAAAATGGCGTGTATTTTACGCTACACAACAAGAGAAAAACTTGTAATTAACTTCGCTTGTGAATTATGCTACAGGAAAAATGTCTTTTCTTTTTTTAAAAAAAGCCCCGGTGTGAAAAAAGACAGGTTTTTTTAGGTTCCACACAACAAAGCAAACAAGAACAAACGCTTTTTTTTTAATTCCCAAAAACCCCTGGATGTAAATTGCGCAAAAGAATTGAGCAGCCAAAAAACTACCCGCTTTGTAGTGTGTTACAAAGGCGTGTATTTTTTCGCTACACAACAAGAGAAAAACTTGTAATTAAACCTTCGCTTGTGAATTTTTGCTACAGGAAAAATGTCTTTTTAGCCGGTGAAAAAGACGGTTTTTTTTTAGTCACCACAACAGCAAAAAAACGCTTAATTAACCCCTGGATGTAAATTGCGCAAAAGAATTCATCAGCCAAAAACTACCAGCTTTGTAGTGTGTTAACAATGGCGTGTATTTTACGCTTTCAAAAACAAGAGAAAAAAATTTGTAATTAACCTTCGCTTGTGAATTATGCTACAGGAAAAATGTCTTTTTAGCCGGGGAAAAAGACGGTTTATTTTAGTCACCACAACAGCAGAAGAACGCCCTTTAAATTTAAACCCCCGGATGTAAATTGCGCAAAAGAATTGAGCAGCCAAAAACTCCAGCTTTGTAGCGGTTACAATAGCGTGTATTTTACGGTACATAGCAAGAGAGGAACTTGTAATTAACCTTCGGTTGTGAATTATGCTACAGGCAAAATGTCTTTTTTGGTGGTGAAAAAGACGTTTTTTTTTAGTCACCACAACAGCAGAAAAACGCTTAATTAACCCCTGGATGTAAATTGCGCAAAAGAAATGAGGTGCCAAAAATTACCAGCTTTGTAGTGTGTTACAATGGCGTGTATTTTACGCTACACAACAAGAGAAAAACTTGTAATTAACCTTCGCTTGTGAATTATGCTACAAGGAAAAAAAAGTCTTTTTAGCCGGTGAAAGAAAAAGACGGTTATTTTAGTCACCACAACAGCAGAAAAACGCTTAATTAACCCCGGATGTAAATTGCGCAAAAAGAATTGAGCAGCCAAAAAACTACCGCTTTGTAGCGTGTTACAATAGGGGTGTATTTTTACGGTACACAGCAAGAGAAGAACTTGTAATTAACCTTCGGTTGTGAATTATGCTACAGGCATAATGTCTTTTTTGGTGGTGAAAAAGAAGTTTTTTTTTAGTCACCATAACAGCAGAACAACGCTTAATTAACCCCTGGATGTAAATTGCGCAAAAGAATTGAGCAGCCAAAAACTACCAGCTTTGTAGCGTGTTACAATAGCGTGTATTTTACGGTACATAGCAAGAGAGGAACTTGTAATTAACCTTCGGTTGTGAATTATGCTACAGGCAAAATGTGTTTTTTGGTGGTGAAAAAGACGGTTTCTTTTAGTCACCACAGCAGCAGAACAACGCTTAATTAACCCCTGGATGTAAATTGCACAAAAAATTGAGCAGCCAAAAATTTAAGTTGGGATTTGTATTTTAAAAAACGCTGTTTTTTAAATGAATACAACAGGAACAGGGTTTGATAACCCTTGGATATTCAATGTGCTGTGAGCAGATTTGCATTAAAATGTAAAATGCAGCTGCCTGGATGCACTGGACTTTAGATCCAATACCCCACAAAATCAGAAATAGAACATTAAGAGAAGCAGTCTCTGAGACAAGCTGTGACAGCCCCCAAAAATCGCTGTATAAAAATGAGTTCTTTAATAGCAGCCATCGTAAGCAGCCGCAGCAGCACCTTCCCTACTCAGTCAGTGAGAGCAGTTTGAGCTCCCAGCTTCGCGCCCGGACTTATATAGTGCCGGGGGACGTCACAGAATCCCGCCGGTCTCTGATTGGCTTCATCTCTGCACATGTCATGCAGGCTATGCCCTTCTTCCTCCCAGAGTTTTTGCCCCATGTACGCCATGTGCTCGCAGCTATTTTAAACAATCAAACACACTTCGTTCACGCGAAGTACCCCAAAAGTTTTGACTTCGTTCTGAACCCGAAGTTTTCCTTTAAAATTTTTAAACGAATTCCACTTCGTTAGAATCAATTCGCCCATCTCTAAGTGTAAGATCTGACAGTATGTATGAAAGTGTCTCACAGCTCTTTATACATGTGTCCTGTTCTATGCCAAAAGTAGTCTCAACTATAACAATTTGAAACTGGTATGGATTGGTATGACAGTTTCGTGCCAAACTTAGGTATAGCTGTGGCACAGTTTTGGTGCATTGTAGAACTCTTTCATGACACACCCCTGCATCTTTATATTTATATAAGGGTAATTTTTCAAGTATAAAACCTAGTGTACACCTGCAGTTCAGTCTGTTCAAAATGGTTCCTTCCTTCTGTCTTTATCAAACTATATTCTTAAAACAGACATATAGTGTATGTAAACAAATCTTCCATATTTATTTATAAAAGTTGAACAAGTAATAAAATCTTAAAGACATACTTGTATTCCTTTTGTATATCCGTGGTGAATATATCTGAGTCCAACAGATTGTAACAATTTCAGCCCATGAAAAACATGTAGCAAGGCGTAAACAATAAGACAGGCAGGGCGTCACACACCTGCTGGGAGCGATGTTTCGAAAGGACCACGTTTTTTCTCTCAAGCATGAGAGAAGCAATTATTTTGCTTCAATCTCAGTCCGTTAGTTGGGTGACGTCACTCCCTGTTCTCAGCTAATCATATAACAGATGTCCCTGATATCATCTTATCAGATAACAAACCTTTATCTGGTATGCAAATAACCAAAGAAACCTGTGTGCACTTCAGAGCACATAATATACGCTCCTATCTCATGACTAAAGTATTTAGAAAAAGTATTCATTTAACTGAACCTTTATATTTAAAGTTATGCTTTGTAGCGAGAAACCCCCCTAAACAGATGCTTGTGTAAAAAGACGTATTTTTAAAATACCACTAAAAACTAAAGAACAACAAATACAATTGATTTTATGTGTTTTTGCTAAGTACACCTTGTAAAACAATAAAGGAAAAACCTTTATGAACCTAATTTTACAGAAAATAAAAGTAATAATTTAAGTGTTAGTTATTGCATAGGGAAATAATAAATTTCCTTTTATGAACATGCACAGAGTCTTCTTAAACCAATAAATTAAAAAATAAATTGATTTCCCAGACAGGGTAAGTATAATAAATGAAATGTTTACAACAATGACAAACATGATCATGTGCATATTTTCCAAGAGAATAATCACAATTTTAAAATCTATTATATTTTAAAGTCATTTTTGTTTATAATTGAAAATGCCTACGGGACTTGTGAGTCACTAATGTGGTCTGTTTTCTTTCAGATTTCAGTTAATATAAAAAATACAAAACTAACTAATACAACATGAACAAAGTTTAGTAAATATGTTTTACATGTTTTTTTTTATTTTTTAATTTTACATTTATTTCCCTATATGACCCTTTTAAAAGAATGAAATAACTTTTTATTTTTTATATGAGAAATTAGTTTTAAATTTCAAAGGTAAGTACACACGGTATTAATACAGTATTCATGATTTTGCCTGGGGTCTCTGTTGTGAAGACATAGAACCATGAATAAATAATAGAGGTCGTCCAAGTAACAACATTCATAGGCTTTCACTGACTTTATCTGTATGCATAGAGCCTTCTCACCTTTATAGTATGGTATGTTTCCTCTTGACATGGAATGTTTGCTTTTATCCATCTTCTTTCAATTTCACTAATGTGAAGGCATATTGATCATATATAAATTAAGAATTAGCATTTACCCCATTATTTTAGGTAACCTATGTCATATGTAGTATCTAATGGCACAGTATTTACTTTCTACTCTTAAAGGGGTACTGCAATCTCCTAAAAACGGTGGGAAGGGGTGATAAACAGTCCAAA
>JAODAL010028052.1:0-53954 GCA_025379985.1 Phyllomedusa bahiana | reverse complement strand
AGTAGGATAGTATTTGTTAAAAGGACAGGGATGGCCTTTTTAAAATGGGTCTCTTAAAAGAAAAAAATTTGAGCCTTCTGTTTGTAAAAGTGGTAAACACCTGAGCCCTTTTTTCGGGGGTTTTAAGTCCCTTGAAATTTGAGTGAGGTCCCGTGAGGTCAGCCTTTCAAAAAGTGGTAGCCCACCCATGGGGGAAAAGGGAAAGAAAAAAAAGGAAGGGAGGGGGGGGGGAGAAAAAGAGGGAAGAAATGAAGGGGGGATAGAACACCTAAAGCGGGAAAAAAAGGTAACTCCCGAGGAATAAACAAGAGATGTAGAAAGTCCGTCCCCAGGTCACAGAAAAGCCTCTATCGGGCTAAAACCCTCCCGGGGGGTATAAGGGGAGAAAAAAAAAGAGAAAAGGGAAAGAAAGAGATCCTATTACACACTTCTGGGTCCATGTCTTGGAGAAAAAATCGATTAGAAGGAATTAAAAAAAGGGGGAATGGGGGAAATGAGAAAGAAACTCGAGAGAAAAAAGGGGAAAAAGGAAAGAGGGAGGAAAAAATTAGGATAAAACAGCCCGGGGGCCCAAATGCATAAACAGCTACAAAAATTATTTTGAATCCTATCGTTATTAGGAAATTATGTCAGCAAAGAAGTTAAATTTTGAAAATCCAGATTTACTCCGGGGGGTTTAAAAAAATTTTTGGGAAATGAGAGCACACCTGAGGGGCAGAGCCGGTTGGGGGCTGGTCAGGGAGGACTCACCCGGGTTTCAGATGTTCAAAGTACATATCGCAACCCTAAAGAATACCCCGGGTAGTGAGTGAATTCCAATATTCTCAGCCTCAGAACGTACTTTAAATTTGAGGTTCCGAGCCCCTTTGAAAGAACAGATCCACTGGGCAAGTCGGGGAAGTTAAAAAAGGCAGCTTAAGGAGGGGAGGCGAAAAAAGAAAAAAAAAAAAAAAAAAAAAAAAAACGGAACCCTTATTGAAACGGGGGGCAAAAACAATTGTCACCGGGGGAATGTCGGTTTCCGAATCCCCCCTCAAAACCTGGGAGGGATAGAAGGAAGAGAAATTTTTCCCCGGGGGGGGGAAGACCCCCCACTTGCGAGCAGCTCAACCGAGCACTTTGGGGAATTTGGAAGTCCGAAAAAAAAACTTTCTTAAAAGAGAGATAATTGAAAAAATGTCAAATGCAATCTCCACATCGGGCATACCGCCACTAATGGAAACAAAGAAAAAGCATAGAAATCCAGGCTCTAAAAAACACCTCATCAAAAAAGGTATAAGCATCAGCAGTTGAACCTTTGATAGGGTTCGGGCGGGTGAAAAAGAGGAGGAGTCAGTATGATGACGGGGTCGAGTTCCTTGGTAACTGCTCAGTTGTAGACATACTCCAGAAGGGGGGGCCCACTGAAGGGGGGGCCCAAAGGTGGAGGGTGACATTTGATATTCAGTTCCCTGTAAAAAGGAGGGGATTCGTCCGGAGTGGAAATCGCGGCCCTTTGTCACCGGGGTCGAACCATCAGGGCGAAGGGGAAACCCCAGCGGTAGAGAATGTTCCTTTCCTTGAGGATCGCCAAAAGCGGTTTTAGAGTTGCCCTCTGAGCCAGGGTGTGCCGAGAGAGATCCTGCAGCTTTTAAATAGGTGCCTCCTTATTTTTGATCGACTGTCGCTTGCGTGCCGTCTTCTAATGTCCTTTTCAATTTAAAAAGTGAATCTACAAATACGTCCCGGGGCCGCTTAGGATCCAGAGTGGGGGACGCAAAACCCCGGTGGGCTCTATCCCTTTAATATAGGTGTTAGGGGTCGCTCCGGAGATGTTGAAAAAGGTGGTGAGCACAGGGTAAATTTTTCCCCTGGAGCCACCGATTTAGGAAGCCCCTCTAACCCCCATATTATTGCGTCGGCTTCTGTTTTTAATCGTCCAGTTGCTGTTGAAGAGCAAAGACTGACCAGCTTGCTGGCCCGGAGTAGATTGTAAAAACTTGTATGGACGCTTGTTGACGATTCTTTGAGCTTGATCCATGAGGTAACTTTGGAAGAGAGAGTTGGACAGCTCTGTTCGGAACGAGGCAAATTCCCGTGTGCATTCAGCGACTATCTGCTGCGCTATTTGAGTCATATCAGACTTGGATAACAGTGATTGGGTTAGTTGGCGTAGATCGGCAAGAGTGACCAATTTGTCATCAGCAGAACGGATCACAGGGGAGGATGAGGGAGCAGACTGAGAGGTGTCCCCAGAATGATGCTGACCTGCCCCAGAGGTAGGAAGTCCATCACAGGATAAATCTGAGGGTCCTGCCGTGGCGCCCTGGGGGAAGTATGGCGAAGGCTGACCTGCCCACCCAAGATGAGCCTGTGGACCAGTGAGGCGATGGGTGGGTGGTTGCCCGCACGGGTGCATGCCAGGTACCTGAAGGTGAAATCGGGCCCAAGACGGGTGGTGGTTTCGGGGGCGCTCGGGTTGATCCCGGGGGGAAAAGGTCTCCATAGAAAGGGGGGTTGGAGGTCCCAGTAGCCAGGCAACCCGGAAATTGGGGGAGCGGGGAGTCCTGGGTCCGGGGGGGCCCCTTTAGGAGAGGGACCCGGGGGGGCCCGAAAATGATGCCACAGGGGAACTGGGTTGGCCTGGACATCTGATTGAACAGCAGCCCCCTCCACCCAAGATTCCAGCCATATCAGGAACATGGGGTGTCCGTCAGGTTCTGCGGATAACAGGGGAACCCTTTTTAGGGGGCAGGTGAGGGCACCCTCCTCATGATATTTTTGAGGAGGGTGTTTCCCGGGGCCCATCCCTGTACCTTGTGCCCGGAGAAGGTTCCGTGCGGGGGCTTTTGGTCGGTCCCACCCTCAGATGTGGGATTGAGGGGGAGGAACATTACACGCGTTCCCGCGCAGGAGAAGCAGCTAGGTCCAGTGAGACGCAGCGCCGTTGTGGGGTTGCTGTGCAGGAATAGGGAGGAAGGCGCCGATGTCAGGCCGTCTCCGACGGGCCCGGGAGAGACTGGTCCAACCGCCCCGGGGTTCTGTGAAATGCACGGGGGGCCGTGCTGGGAGGTTGCCGCAGCACGGGAGCCGACCGGTGAGTCCGTGTAGAGCGCCCACGTTGCGTCCCCGCGTGTCACCAGCGAGCCAGGCAGGAAGGACCCTGCCATTTCTTCACAGCCTCTCGCGGGACTCCGGCCCCGGGGGAAAACAGCGCCCCGGGGTA
Organism: Phyllomedusa bahiana; assembly: GCA_025379985.1. Lineage (NCBI taxonomy): Eukaryota > Metazoa > Chordata > Amphibia > Anura > Hylidae > Phyllomedusa > Phyllomedusa bahiana. The sequence continues at coordinate 50,749 of JAODAL010028052.1, read as the reverse complement.
AAACGTTCCAATATCCCCCCGGGGGGAGGGGGGATGAGAAGCAACTTTTCCCCCTCTTTTGGAACTTTCCCCCTCATGGATCAAACTGCCAGCCAGATAAAAGGGGGTGAACACGGGGCCCCAATGAAGGACGTCCTTACAGCTCCATGCAGGGCCCCGCCCCCCAGATTTTCTGAAAGCCACCTTGCAGTTTAAATTTTAATCCCGCAATTGTGTAGTTTCCACAGGGAATTGATAGGGGGCCCCAAAAAAACCTTTTTTTATCCGAATACATTACAATAATGTTTTTTGACTTTGTGCACTACAGCTTTGTTCATTGAGGCACCTAGCAACTTAAATGTGAATACAGCAATTTTTTAGACCACCACTGGTGAATTGTATAGGTTGCCCCAAAAAATACCTTTTATTATCAGAATACATTACAGAATAAGTGTTTTTTGCACTTTGTTGCCCAGTCCAGATTTGTAGATCATCACAAGAAGGATCCAATAAATGAAAAATAGAGCCAACTTTGGCAGTAAATTTTGAATCCAGCAATTTTGTTTTGATTTGAGGATTTGATAATAGCTGGTAATTTGCCGTCTTTTAATAAACAGACTTATCCAATACTCTTCCATACCTTTCTCACAAATTGTATATTTCTTAACATGGATCGAAATTCAGCGTGGTAAGCGAGCAAAGAGGGGGTAGGACTGGCGGTAGAGGTACGAGATAAGGTGCTCCTTCCAGCGCTGGCGACAACACTCATGCCAGCGGATCATTCATTTTGCAGGACCGTCAGGCCTGTCAATCCGCAGGTCAGGGCCCTGTGAATACTCAGTAATATGACATCGTCACCAAACAGTCCTTCATGTGGTTAAAATGCAAACCCTGCATCCATCATCTTACCCGCTCCTCGTCCCTCCCAGTCCCACGCGACGCCAGGCAAAATTTCCGTCATCAGCATCACCGAAGCACACCGTCCAACAAGAAAGTCACCCAATGTCAACTACGTGTACCCACCACTGTGGATAAATCCTTTTCTGAAGACCTCTTTGATGACAAAATGCGGTTGAGGGGTTCAGAAGGCATGTTAAAAGACCAAGAGTCAAAGAAGGATGGATATTCTCTGCCTGACGCCCATTTACTGATTCCATCAGAGGAGGAGAAAGGAAGCCGGTCAATCGGGCAAAAAACCCTGTGCGGGGTCTGCAACAGCCTTGCAGTCGCTCTTGCATTATCCCGCAGCACCTGGATGCAGAAATGTCATGACGACGAAGTCACCTGTTGTTGATGATGATGAAGACGACCTTGCGGATCCAACGATGTCTTTTCAGCAGAAATTGACTTGCAGCGCTCATCACTGGACGAGGAGGAAGACGAAGGGGTAGTGTCATACGAGTTCCGCCTCAAAAAGGGAGAGGGCGTCACAGAAAGTCCGCTGATATGATTTCCGCCAGCCACGGTCAGCGCAAACCCGCTCACACGCAATATCGCCGTCAAAAAGGTCCAGGAACCATCAAGCCTGGGCCCTTCTTTACCATGCCTCTGATTCAACCCAGCGAAGTCATATGCCGCCTTTGCCGTAAACCTCATAGTATATGCAAGAACCTTAGGTGGTTAACCACCACCAACATGTCTAGTCATCATGCAGCGAATGCAAATGAGTTGAAAGGGAGGAACACTTGGCAAAAAAAGGCCAACCGACGCCGTGCCCTCCAACCACAGTCCACACCCTCTGTCTCTCCGCCTCCTCCGCCACCCACAGCGTTCCACATCTGCCATGTCTCCACAGAGTCATGATCAGAGGATAAGCCTCCGCTTCACCTCCAGCGTCGACCGAGAACCGACCACACTACCAGAGACCCCATCCTACCCCCTCTCTCCTTCCGCCATTTGACGACCTGCACGCCGTACAGCGGCCAAGTCTAGCAGCAGCCTTCTGTCTTCCAGGTTTGGAGCAGAAGAAACACTTTAACCCAAACCATCCCAAAGCCAAAAGCCTGAATGTCGTCATTCAAGGCTTTTTGGCCTTGGAAATGTTGCCTTTTTTTTGCCTTTCCGCTGGGGACCACAGATTGGTTCACGCCACGACATGAGCCCTTGCCTGCCCCCAATACCAGAAGCCGACATGCATTCCATTGTGCCAGAAAAGCCGTCCCTAAGCCCTGCCAGCCCACAGTTGTCATCTAAAATATCACAACGCGTTGTCTGCATCTGTTGACCGGAAAAAGTCGCATCGACCACCGACACATGAACTAGAAAGCACGGCCAAGGCCGCTATAACTCTGTGACATGCTCACTGTGAGCTGTGTGGATGTCCCGTGGGGGTGACGATGGCTCACAGGCTCGGCGAACGCTCATAACACTGCAGGGAAGGTGGCGGGTTCTTTCTCCCCCAAGGTCCTCTGGAGGCAACACGTGCCCAGAGAAACCAGGCCTGTGATGAAATTATTCTGTCTATGAGACCGTCCCACACACAGTCAGGAGCAGTGGGACGGCCTCACCGTCAACTGAGACCGAGCGCCTGGCTGGTGACAAAACCTTGTGCCATGCAAGGTTGTGTGCGATAAACTGGCGAAATCTGCTGGCCGCCCTTAAATCTGTTTAGGCTGGAAGCAATCCCTAGCCTGGCACATGTCCATGAAACCTTGTCGTCCGAGAAAATTTCTAAAGAGCTAACCCGGGTCTGACTCCTGCTGAGGACGGCTCGAAGTCTAAAGTACGCACGTCTGCCATTCGCACCCCTGCTTCGACCCGCCTGGCTGGCGTTGCAGCAATCAGCCCCATCCCTTTTATTTCTCGGCCCATCCCCGTCAACTGTCTCATTGTTTACATAGGCAAACACGCTGGAATTCCACCCTCCACATGCTTCCAGCGATTGTGGCAGCCGCGCAATGCCATTACCAGTACAATTGACACATGGCCTGACAAGCAGCGGTGGCGGACACTCCGGGGTTTTTGATCCACCGAGAGTGGAGGCAAGGTGAAAGAGCTCAGGACCAATCCTTGCCAGTTTTATAAAAGAAGCCAGCCAAAACTGGTCAGTGCGGACAATTGCCCTTGTCAGCAATAGCATTGTGGTGAACATAGGTTCTGGAATGATCGTTGGACACTCTGAAACCACAGTCCCGCCAGTGACGGAGGAGGATGCGACACAGATCAGGAACAACTGAGCCATTTCTCTCCGATAAATCCCCAATCCGCCCCGACAGAGTCACAATTTCCATCGGTCTTCATTAGGCAGTGGATTCGTGTTCCAGAGCTATGCAAGGGTGGACATCAGCTCTCAGGTTTGCAAACATCACAGGCAATACAGGGCTGTGTTGAAGCTGTTCCGGATGCAGCGGAGGAGGAGGAGAGGAGAACGGAGGATATTCCCTAGACACCGATGTTACCGACGTCCCAGCCTTGGTAAGAAGTTGGCTGCGAATTTGAAGGCGAGGAGGAAAGATGAGGAAGATCAGTTTGCTAGTTGCCGCCTCGACCCAGAGCTTGGAATATCAATGCTCCATCTCTCACATTATGGCTTGGATGCCTCCATTTCCCCCAAGCATGATCCTCGCATTAAGGGCCATCAAAATGAACAACAGTTACTGGGTTTGCCGAACCTCCAGGATCCCCGGGATCAAAACAAAACTCAGCGCTTTCCTTCCACCCACCCAAATAGAGAATAAAATGCAGGAAATGGAGACCTTGCGTGATTGATCAACTGGAGACAGAGTTGCCGTCCTGCTTTCACGATCTTCAATGTTCACGGTGGAACAACATCAGCGTCGTGACAGCATAAGAGTGCCAGCGAGCTATCGGCAGCAGCAGAAGCAGCAGCAAGGTGGCAGAAGCCTAATGGGTGACCACTTGGCAATCTTTGTTTACCACCTCACCAACGCATGCAATGCAGGCACACATCCAACACACAGAGATCAGCTTAAGAGATCATGGTGCATGACTATCTGCCGTCTCAACGTATCCCACGATGTTTTTGTATGTGTTCCGGACCCAATAACATCTGGATATCCAAAAATTGACTAATGGCCCGAGCTTGCACTGTCACGCCATAGAGGTTTGTACTGCCCAGCAGCCAGCGTCATAACTGAGGCGGACCATCACAACAGCTGGAGGAGACAATTACAGACAAACTCATCCCGGCTTTCCCACAGATAATGTGGTATCATTTGACTTTCATCAATAAGAATCAGGCCAATGGATCTCTGTGAAGCTGTGGCCCCAATTGCCGAGGTCACCTATTAGTTTGCCGGTCTACTTCACATTACTCTTCAAACAGAAATGGTCCTCTTGAAAAATAGTTTTTTTAAAATGACATTTCTTACTGCAATTTTTTATTCTCTTTTCCCAACAGTTCATTTTGCTGATTTGCTGTGAGAAACTGTAAAGAAGACAGCAAGGATATTAATCACAACACCGTAATTCCATTTACCTCTCACTTTAATCTTAAGAAGTTTTCCGCATTGTCCAATGTTTTGAGGTCAAGTTGCTGTGAGGATACAGCTAAAATTATGGTCCTTTGGAACAGAAATTTGGCTTTTAGTGTGCATCTCTCCCTCACAATTTTTAATAGTGGCTGAGAATTCATATTTTAATAATTTTTTTGGGGTCAAGTAGCTCTGAGATACAGCAATAATCATGGTCCTTTTTGGAACAGAAATGTGGCTTCTAAGTGGCATTTCTCCCTCATAATTTTTAACAGTGGCGAGAAGTCATTCCTAAAATTTTTTGGGTCATGCTGCTTTGAAATGCAGCAATACAAACAGGTCCTATATATAAAAAAATGTTGTATACTAACAGACCATTTGTTCTTCACAATTGTCAAGGTGGCTCAAGGGTGATGTGCGTCAGAACAGGAATAGTAGGAAATGTAAATGACACATATTGCAAAATGACTTGATTTTGCAAGATCTTTAACTTAGCTATCAATCCCTGTATGAGACAACCCATTTAATACAATAAAAAAAAGATGAAAACAAGGACATGGTGGGATTCCCTCCTATTTAAAAATTGTGTTTTTCTAGAATTAAATCAACCTAAAACTTGTATGTACAAAAAAGCTGGTAAAAAAATACCTCGAATTGTACAATGGAGGTACAAGAGGAAAATCATGACCATTAATGTAGGATATTCAGAGACATGGAGTAGGAGCACGGACATAAGAACAAAAGTAAACAAGAGACAATTTCCTCCAGCCCGTTGATGTAAAATGAAAAAAGAATGCAGAAAAAGGGCAACTTGGGAGGAACAGAGCTTACCCACCAGAATATTCCAAGTGAAGCTCAATTGACCGCACACAAACTGAGGGCAAGCCTACCCAGGTCTTGACTGTGACTAGATTAAGGCAGGAGTTCTCACCTATCCCTTCCGCACTCTGCTTCAGCACGACAGTATTCGTTCACGTGCGTCATCAGGGCATTTTAACCTGCGTTGATAATAGATGACAGACGGGCCAGCCCTGGCTCTCACCGCACCCACTGAAACTCCTGCCCGCCCTGGTCAAGCTGTGGCAACAGACATGTATAGTTCAATGTCCAGTGAACACAAAATGGTGGATGAAAGACTCCTATATCCAGCACTTTTTAATCTGGGGTCAGAGCATGTTTAATGGGGTCATACTGTGGCCACAAACCGGGACCATTAATGATCAGTACACTAAAATGGTTGGTTGAAAGACTACCTTTTTTTCCATTTCCGGCAATTTTTAATCTGGGTCAGGCAGGTTTAATGGTCATACTGCGGGTCCATGACATGTATAGACAATGTCCTCAACTAAAGATGGTGTGTTGAAAGACCTTCCCTATTTCCGGCACTTTTTTAATCTGTGGATCAGAACACATGTTTAATGGTCCATTCTGCGGTACAGGACAAGATATAAGTTAGTGTCCAGTTCAACTAAAATGGTGGATCAAACGACTACTTTTCCCTAAACTTTTTAATCAGTGGATCAGACAGTTTTAATGGCATACTGCGGTTCAGACAGGTAATAGTGAATGTCCAGTGACAACTAAAATGGTGTTTGAAAGACTCCATTTTCTGGCATTTATTAATCTGGGTCATGCAGGTATAATTGGGTCATACTGCTGTAAGCAGGACAGATATAGTCAATGATCAGTTCAATAGTAAAAGGTGGTTTGAAATGACTCCTTTTTCCGGAATTTTTTTAATCTGTGGGTCAGACAGGTTTAAAGGGTCATGCGCGATCCAGGACAGGGTTTGTCAATGTCCAGTTCAACTAAAATGGGGGTTTGAAAGACTACTTTCTTCCGGCACTTTTTAATCTGTGGGTCATGCAGGTTTTTAGGGTCATCTGCGTTCCAGGACGGGGATATTCAATGTCCATTCAAGTAAAATGATGGTTCAAATAATACTGCCTTCGGGCACTTTTTATTTTGGTGATGCAGGTTTAAGGTCATGCTGTGGTACAAGACAGGATAGTGAATGGTGTGTGACTTTTTTCTGTGGCTTTTATAGCCTAAGGTTGTGCCAAAGATATAGCAGGTATCCATTTGACTGTTGTGGCTTTTAAATTTTCCAGCTTCTCCAGCCCTGTTTGGGTGAAAGATAAAGGGTTTTTGTTGCTCTCCCTAGATTTTTAATGGTCATCGCTCATAATCAAACTGCTCACTATCGAAAAACCTTATCGATGGTGGCCGACTATCGACTATCGCCCGATGTCGATAGCCAACGTAATCGCTCAACACTACTCAATATCCCAGACCTTCAATTCTTCTTTCCATGGATAAAGTCAATGCACTTTTTTCCTTTTTATTTACTTATACAAAGCATGATGACATAAGAATAAACTGGTTAATGCCAAACAATTCCTTGTATTGTAGATCAATATCTGATGTATTATGATTTGACAAGCATAGCAATTAGAGAAAATGTCTAAATCAAGGAGCAATTTTTTTTACTAGCCTAAAAACAACTATACAAGTCCATCTGCTGAAGACACGACCCGAATAGTGCCACCAAGCATATGTAATTGTAGTAAATTGTACGCAGTTTCAATGGCAAAAGTCTGAAGGAATCATCTGGAGGACTGGAACAGTAAGATGTAAAATGCAATAAGACAGAAGTCTAAAACTCAAGATCAGAATTAATCAGTTTTGTTAGCATCTAACAGATTGCAAACCTAGCAGGGTAGAAGACATTTAAAGGTCCTGCTGTGAAACTTTAGCAGACACCATAGACACAAGATGGAGGTAAGAGCTGATATGCTGATAAACTATTACTGCCACTAGGAACTAATCTGAAGAAAGTTAAAGAACTTTTCCTTTCCTAATGTGATCATGGCGACTGTGAAAGTTGTATAATTGCAAAGCTATTAATGTTTTCTTAGGATCTTAATACAGTACTGTCTTGTATGCAAAGGGTGGAATTTCTAATTAAACAGTATCCAAAACATCTATTTTAAATTGAAGTTCCACCTTTGATTGACATTGATTCTCTACACTGCAGAAAAAATATTTTGCTACTTTTGGTCTGGTGACCAAAGAAGGTGATGGCTTTTTTGTGGCTTTAATTTGACTTCTTTGAATGTCTCTAACAGCTCAGGTCATGAAAAGTGAATGACATAGAAACATATAATCCAGAGGTGTAAATAGAATTTCCAGGGTCCCAAAGCAAAATAAAAAGTGGCCCCATCACTTAATAACAATAAACTAAAAATAAAATCATAGGTATCAATAATTAAAGGTAAAAATAAATACCATCATATATCAGAGAACTCACATAGTAGTGTTGGAAAGCAGAAAAGCACCAACTACTTGTTTCCTTCATCCTTCGGTTTCCCCTTGTCCTTTGGCAAAGTAAATACTTTCTGGAGGACCAGACTTTTCTCCCACTGTGCTCCATTGGACAGGTCATGTATAGGACCAGATGAGCTGACCATAACTACCTTGCCCCCTCATCCTCTGGGTCCCATAACAGACATCCTGGCTGCTCTGGCTATAGTTACATCCATGCTATAATTAGCCAAAAAGGGTACCAACTATGCTAAGTGTATCAAAAGTGTAACAACTGACATCATTGCTGCAGCAGTGCAGAGTTTGGACAGCATTGTGGCATTGCTGTAACAAAAGACATGCACATGCAGCAGTAGGCATTTAGGTTAATATAGAACTTTTTTATTTTAAGCTATTTGCAGCTTCCAGACCCATTTTATGAAAACCGTTTGCTAGCTGTTGTTGGGACATTCTGTTATTTGTTAAATATCTGAATACTGGACCTTCAAAGATCCTCAGAATTAAGGGGCCAAAATGGTAGTTTAGTGATGTGGATCGTTCAAAGTTTCCCCTTCACAGTGTAGCTTCTAATATCCGGCTGTGTAGGTAATTTCAGCACAGCTCTAATCTGAATGGAAAAATGCCATAGGAATCAACCAGGGTCTTTAAGACCAGATTCGTACTGATCTTTTTGACATGACATATTTTAGGAATATGGCATCCTCTACATTTTGAGGAAAATGGTTTCCTATCGACAAAGTTGAGGATTCTTTACTCTAAAAGCAGTGAGACTATGGACATAGTTACCTTTCTTAAAAAAATATTAAATTACAGGTTATGGAGTTTAGATTCTGGAGCTAGGATGTTGATCCAGGGATTTATTCCGATTGCCATAGTTGGAATTGGGTAGGAATTTTTTTTTATTGTATCGGATAATTGGCATCCATCTCATAGAGGTTTTTGCCTTCTTCTGGATCAATGCTATAGGGTTATAAGTTAGACTTGATGGATATTTGTCTTTTTCCAACCCTATCTACTATGTTACTATGTTTCGTAAAGATAATACTAGTTAAAAGATTGGATAATCTCTTTAAGGCACACATAACTTATTGACATAAAAAGCTTTTTTAAAATTCTATAGCGTCTAGGATATAGATCTAATATGAGAAGACCTGGACTTAATTCTTCTCATTGAAGTGTTTCCCTAAAAGTTCAGTAGGGTATATTGTGCCTAAAGTACCCATTTCCTTTTTTCTATAACTTGCTATACTGGCTGATGCTGTAATCTCCTCAGGAGCTGGGCATGACTTAATTTTTACTGGTGGGTATTCACTGGTCATACATGAGACTGAAGAATAGGTAGGAACAATGTACTACATGTTACAGAAAGCATTTATGCTGCTCTGTTTAACACTTGAGATGATAGCACTGCCCAAAAATATCAACGAAGTTACATTTCACATTTCAAGGACATGGTAAGCAGTTGAGATCAGCAGAGATAAGACAACTGGTAAAGGGTCCTGTCTCCATCTGTACGAGTTGTTAGTCAGTTTGTGCTGATATTGTACTTGGTCTTATGTTATATATGTAACCCCCCTTCAATGTACAGTGCCCTGGAATTAATGGTGCTTTAACATGAATAATAATAATAAAGGTTGAAAACTGGAGGACTCCTTAGACTCTGCTCCTCACTGTGGATCTATACCAAAGCTTGTGACTGACCCTGTGGGTCCACAACCTGTGTCTGGTGAGTGTCACAGGTATCCTAGAAGTATCTATAATGTATATAAATAGCATTTGCTGTGTCTTAGTAAAGTATCATGCTACCGGGTGTAGACTGCTTGGGTTCTTGCCCAGATGCATTCACTCTATATAAATCACAGACTGGTGGCTTTGACCCAGCACGACAGGAATAGCTGGAGCATGGGAAAGATTGTTACTTGTCATCTTGTTCGTGTTAGAGTTAGAATGTCACACGAATCGTGCTCATGAGTCCAAGATGTGTGATATGGATATCTAGACCATGCAAATATCACCAGTTCAACAATCTAATACATGGGCTTGCTTCCAAGTTTTATAGTATGAAACTTTTTGAGGACATTGTGGCTTCTATGGATTGTGGCTTCTATTCATAAAAAATTCAGAATGCTATGTCAATGGATGCCATTGGCGCCCTTGACTTGTAATAGGGTGTATCATGGTTTGCTTTACTTTTGCAGCAATAAATTTTAATTGCTTTGACAGCAAGAATAACCTTTAAGAAATGGCAGCTTGAAGGTGTTGTCGAGGGTAAGAAAAAAGGATCTACTCTTTCCAGGGATCGCACAATTCTTGTCTAGTGATACTTCTGGTGTTGAGAGTCATGAGAATAGAAATAAGCTTCAAAACCAGACACCGGCCCTAATGTGAAAGGCGCTGCTTCTGGAAAAATGAGAGCCTTTCCTCTCGTCCTGGACAACCCCAATTGCAGAATGTCCGTCAAAACTTTTTTGTCTGCACAATTTGTACTGTCACAAGTTCATTATGTACAGTGTATACTCAGATATTAGGAATCCTTTCCTATCTGTGTATTCTGATCTCATTACCGGTATATAACCTGATTATTGAATAATACCATCCTGGCAGACTAGTCCTGAAAACCGGGCACAAGTCATAATAACATGGCGCTCCTGCATTGTGGTTTGGCATTTCTTTCATTTCAGAAAGTTTTGCATCTCACATAAATGTAAAGTTTAAATAAATAGAAGCCAGAGCCAGACAATAGCAATAAATTGCCTGAAATCTGATAGTAATCATATGTTGTCAGGTATAAGAAAGTACGTTTCTCACCAAGGTAGTGTGAGGAGGAAATAAAATTGTATTGTGCTTGTTTTGTCAAGTAAAGAAATGGAAGATGAGCGTGAAACATGATCTGCCTGGAAATATTACCGAGGATCTGTGCAGGATGCGAGGAGGGAATGAGACTATGAAAGTAAACCTCTGCTCAATTCATTTTCTTTTATGCTTCAATATGCCTCCTGTAAAATATGTTTTACTTAAAAGTCTAGCACAAAACTAGCAATATTATTAGGATATCATAACATTATATAGGAGATAGTATATTATGTAGTGCCAACATATGTAGGTGCATCCTGCAATCTGGTTGGTACATTGAGCAGGGCAATGTACAAAAAAATCTATGGTGTTATTTAAATATATGTAATAGAACCCGGTACACACCACCATCATAGATTGGATTCATAAAGTGGCCATGATAACTATGACAGATCTGTTAGCTTTTTTATTAAAAGCTTTGTGTTTTACAATCAAAAGAACAAACATAAGAAAAACAATCCCTCCAGGTTTAAAATACATTGGTTTAGATAATAAAAACATCTTCAACAAGGAAGATCACTTGAGTGATAAGGTAAGGATCAATTAACTACTGTATATACCACCACAGTTTGGGGAAGTCTTTAAAAAAAAAAAAAATTATATAGCACAAGCCCCTTGGCATCCCCTCTATATGATGCTTGTATAGTCAAAACATTCTGACTAATTCCCCCGCCCTCCAGAATCCTTACCCCCAATAATGACCTTGACACCTGGAGTGGATTTAATTGGCCACAGTGCACATTTTATTAACAGAAATATCAAAATATTTCACCATCAAATTCTCAACCATACTTCTAAAACATAGGCAAAAGTATAGGCAGGAGGTCCCTAACCTCTATGTTAAATGAACCCAAACCCTGCCATTTTACTTTCAGCCAATGAGTGCTGGAATAAAGGCAACAATTACTAGTTTTTAAGCAGTGCTTCCACACGGTCGCCACAAACCAGGAGAGTCCAACCCCTCCCCGACACTAACCAAGCCACATTTTCCACCAACTGCCAGGATACTCCCCTCCTCGTCAAGGCTATTACATCTGTGAACCATCATACTACCAACCTAACTATTGAAATCCAGACTGGGTAATGCTTAATTGGTGAACCTTCACCACTTAAAATGACCACTAATCCCCATGTGACCTGCCCCACTATCCACTCTCCTCCCACTACACTGCCTACCCTTTGATTCCACCTACCTCCCCCATCCCCAGCCTTCACCCACACTGTGTCCTCAAAGGAACCTGTCAGGTGGTTTATGCTGCCCTATCTGATAGCAGGATATGAAAGAAGGAGAGATGCTGAGCTCTGTGATATTTAGATTTGTATTGTTTGCAGAGTAAATTCTGACTGGACTCCTTAAGTGACAGTACGAGTTTTGCTCACCCCCGCCCACATACAGTGATTGACAGCTTTCCTTGCATCAGAGCGTGTAAAAAGCAAACTGTCAATCACTGCATGTGGGCAGGGTTAGCTGTACTTTTAGTTTCCCTTTCACAGATTTTATGTTCTTTTTACTCCAAAATTCATCATCAAATCAAATAAACCTATATATCACAGAGCTCAGCTTCATTCTGCTCTCAGATAGGGCATCTTAAACCACCAGACAGGTTCCCTTTAAGTTCGGTTTTATATTTCCCAAATGTTTCAAATTTAGATGTGTAACAGATATGTTTCTTGTAGATCATGTAAAAAGGAAAATCAATACGACCTACCACCATCCTGGACGAAAAGTCATTCTTATTGTGGTTTTGACCTGGTAAATCAGTGCATGGATATGCCCTTGGACTCCAAAATTAGGCAAAATAGTAACTGTAATCATGTAATCCAGCACCCAATATTTAACAATTATAAAATGACATGCTTTATTTCCATCGATTAAAAGGCTTAAGGGGGTTGTCTCACCATGCTGTTTCACTGAGCCAAAAGCTGATTCAGATTCATGCATCCTGTCTCTTCCTGGTCAGGTTGTGCGTGTTTCTATAGCAGTTTCATAGTTTCATAGTCTGTAAGGCCGAAAAAAGACAAGACATCCATCCAGTTCAGCCTGTTGTGCTAAGGTGTTGATCCAGAGGAAGGCAAAAACCCCAATGAGGTAGAAGCCAATTGTCCTCATTTTAGGTAAAAATTCCTACCCGACTCCAATCTGGCAATCAGAAAAATCCCTGGATCAATGACCCCTCTCCTGAATCCTAGACACTATAACTTGTTATATTATTATGCTCCAGAAATGCATCCAAACCCTTTTTGAACTCTGTTATTGAATTCACCATGACAAGTTCCTCTGGCAGAGAATTCCATAGTCTCACTGCTCTTACAGTAAAGAATCCCTATGTTTATGTAGAAACTTTCGTTCCTCAAGACGTAGAGGATGCCCCTTTGTTCTAGATACAGCCCTAGGTATAAATAAATCTTGGGAGAGATCTCTATATTGACCATTGATGTATTTAAACATATTTATTATGTCCCCCCGAAGCCGTCTTTTCTCTAAACTAAATAACCCTAATCTTGCTAATCTTTCTGGGTACTGTAGTCCAGCCAGTCCTTTTATTATTTTTGTTGCCCGCCTTTGTACCTGTTCAAGCTCTACAATGTCTTTCCTGTGCACTGGTGCCCAAAACTATCCTCAATATTCCATGTGTGGTCTAACCAGTGACTTGTATAATGGGAGAATAATGCTCTCATCATGTGCCTCTATGCCATTTTTAATGCACCCCATGATCCTATTTGCCTTGCCAGCTGCTGTCTGACACTGGCTGCTAAAATTAAGTTTACTGTCCACCAGGATTCCCAAGTCCTTTTCCATGTCACTTTTACCCAGCCTTTTTCCATTTAACATGTAATCATGTAATTCTCTTCCCCATGTGCATAACCTTGCATTTATCAGTGTTAAACCTCATCTGCCATTTCCCTGCCCAGGCCTCCAACTTATCCAGATCCCTTTGTAATAACACATCCTCTATTACTTTACAGAGCTTAGTACCGTCTGCAAAGATAAATTTTCTACTGTGTAATCCCTGTGTAAGATCATTAATGAAAATGTTAAAGAGGATAGGGCCCAAGACCGTCCCTTTTGGTACCCCACTAGTAACAGCAATCCAGTCCGAGTATGTACCGTTAATTACTACCCTTTGTTTTCTATCATTGAACCAGTTGCTTACCCACTTGCACACATTTTCCCCCAGTCCAAGCATTCTCATTTTATTTACCAACCTTTTATGTGGCACCGTATCAAATGCTTTAGAAAAATCTAGATATATGACATCCAGTGCCTCACCCTGATCCAGTCTAACACTGACTTCCTCATAGAAGCTGATGAGATTAGTCTGACAGGACCGATCCTTCATAAACCCATGCTAGAACGGCGTTATACATTTATTTTCAGTAAGATACTCCAGGACAGCATCTCTAAGAAAACCTTCAAACATTTTACCCACAACAGAGGTTAAGCTTACTGGCCTATAGTTTCCAGGATCACTTTTTGACCCCTTTTGAATATTGGCACCACATTTGCTATGTGCCAATCCTTTGGGACATACCCCATTATTATACAGTCCATAAATATTAAGAATAGGGGCCTATCTATGACATCACTTAACTCCCTTAGGACACGTGGGTGTATGCCATCTGGACCTGGAGATTTGTCTATTCTAATCTTCCTGAGGCGGGGCTGCACTTCTTCCTGGGTTAGACAAGAAACTTTTAAGTTGGAGTTTACCTCTTCCCTCTGTTCAACTGGAAGCTCATCCTCCTCGGTAAATACAGTGGAGAAAAAAGTGTTTAATACATTTGCTTTTTTCTCATCGCCCTCTACTGTCTCTCCCTCAGTATTTTTCAAAGAGCCAACATTTTCTGTTTTAATTAGCATATCAGCTTGGCATTCACAGCTCTTCTAATAGCACTGCCATGAGAGCAGGAGATGTTATCTATAAGTGCCCAGCGCTTCAGAGCTCAAAGTAAACAAACAAAGGAGGCTAATTGCTTGTTTGAGATAGCACACTGCTCTCAAGCTGCCAGCAGTTCAACATGTGGTGATGTCACGACCTGCTGTCAGATAAGACAAAACAGAGAGAGAAGGGTGGTAATCAGAGAAATTTGTGTGCACTCAAAGTAGATAAAATCTATCTTATCTTCTCAACAAAGCCCGAAAAATGCAATTTACAGATCCCTACATGTTTAAAGCAAATATTTTTAGTGAGAATATCCCTTTAATACAAAGCATTGTCCATTCCTTTTAAGAATCCTTCTAGGAAGGATTGGACATTTCTGTGTATTAGGCATTTTAATCAATGGAAATAAAGTATGTGAATTTGTAATTCCTTGGATGCTACATTACACAATGTACTATGTTTCTTGTACACACTGTCTTCTAACTATATTGTAGCTTTTGTCCTGTCAAGAAATTCTCTCATGGTAGGGATGGAGTTGTTAAACCAATAACCAGCTACTTGATTTTGGCCTGGTATAGAATACACATTGCTATAATTTTTATATATTTCTACTTAGGAGTGTCATCTACAGTACATAGCCCACAGCATATAATAATGGAGAAGGAGAACATATGCACAGATAACTTTTCCAGAACATATGTCGGAGATAAGCAGGTTCATGCCTACATCTAGGAAGTGAAGGGTGGCTCATTTATGAAACTTTAAGAAAGAATTGACTAGGTTTTTTTCTCTAAATCTCCTTTACATTTTTCTTTAATGTTAAGGATTTTTTTTCAAGTGTTCTGTGTTCAAAGTGTTTAAATTAAAGTTTATATAAGATATGTAAGATATTAAACCAGTACCATCTTGACTGAATATCATATAAAATAGCATGCTATTTTGCATGGGAAACTGAAGGATGCTTTTTGTGTAAGGCTTGGTGTGCATCAGCGTCAGAAGTTTCCTTTGATACCATTGTTGTTAATTCTGTCTGGAATGATAGAAAAACTAATGCTGCCAGTTGAGCTATTTTTTCTGTTAGAAAAAATAAAACACCACAGTGGAAACCCAACAGAACCATTTTAGGTGATGGCATCCAACGGGCGCTGTTAGTGTCCATTGTGAAATAGGTCTGTTTGCAGTTCTGCAATGGAGTTTCTGAATGGATCATCTGACGCAGATTTTTACCAAGCATGTCTTAACTGTAAGTACTTAAATTAGGTAAAATGACCCAGGGTTCAAAGTAAATTTCCCCCTTTTGGTTCCTAAATGAGTTTAGTTTGGGTTGTGCAATAAAAAACACTAGATCCCCCAGGCGTAAAATTAAAATTTTTGGGGCACACTACAATTTAAAAAAATAAAGCCCCCATCTCCCTAACCCTTTTAATCTGATGTTTCTCAGTGACTAAGACCTTTAGGCCCCCACAGACTCAAGAGCCCATTAGCAATTATTATCTCTGCACTCCCTTTAGATATGAAAAAACATTTTTTAAAGATTTGCAACCATAAAATCCCAAAAAAACAAGGATTACAGCAAAAAACATGACAATTAAAACCCATAAGTGATATCCTGTTTCATTTTTCGTCCATGGGGTTGTCTAGTATCTAACATGAATATCCATTTTGATCCAGCATACGCTTTTCTGACCAAAAGGTCCTTAAACATAGCTCATGATTAAGGACCTTATGATAAAAAATGCATAAGTTGGATCGTTATTTTTCTCTGCTATGTCTCTGCTATGTCCTGGATTTTTTTAACGTTTTTATGGAATTTTGACTACAAATAAAAATTGGATTTGTATGGAAGATCGCAGTGCTGGCTCTTTCAATTTACGGTTAACCAGCAGTGTTTCTTGTCACTCAGGACAATAACCTCTTCCCACTTTTACCTCAGTACCCACTGCACTAGAGGTACTGGTGAGAGCTGGGTCACCGTCAGAAGTGGACTCTCTAATGTAATGATCTGCTTCTAGAGCGAATGCAGGCTGGTATTTCTAGGGTGTGATGGGACTAAAATCCATGGACCTTCCCATCTCAGTAGTTTCAGCCTGCAGCTGTAGATTTTACCTTGGCTGGTTATGAAAAAGTAGGGGAACAATATTGTTTTCTTTTTAACATTTTCTTAAAGAAAAAAAAATAATAATAATAAAAAGAATGACAGCGGTTCCCACCTTTTTTTATAACCTGCCAAGGTAAAACCAGCAGCTGCAGCCTGATGCTATCAGGATTGGAAATTATTGATTTTTGGGCCCTTTCCCCCCCTATAAATCCCTTTCCCAAACCCAACCCAGAAGAGCCATCATTAAGGGTTTTGTTTCTAAAGGTAAAAAAAAGGGTCTTCCAGAACCTTTGGTGCGTTGGGACAAGAAACACCACTTGCTGGCACAAAGCCCCAATGATAGTAATGGAGAGGCATCTGTCAGAAATTCCCATTACTAGCTCTGGAAAAAAAATTTGAAACACAGACACAAATGAAAATATACTTTGTTTAAATAAACAGTCCAAAACACCAGCCCTCATTGACCATTTTATTAAAGAAATGGATCCAACGCTGCTCCGACATAGTCCAAAAGGGAAATCTGTAAAAAAAATCAGAAATACTACACTAATATACAATAGGCTGGATAGGCTATCCGTATAACAGACTCAGTCCACACGTTGATTTTTCATTAGTAATAAAGTGCTTTTTACTCTAATTAGTATGTGACCCATAATTTACAGGGCATAGCCACACAAATATGTACAAGACGGAGTACAAACCTGTGATGTGTTAATCACAAAACATGGCCTTGATTATACACATAATTTCACTTGCTATATTTTCATATATAGAGATGGGCGAATTGATTCTAACGAGTGGACTTCGTTAGAAATTTAGGAAACTGCGGTCTGAACGAAGTCGTAGTGTGTGGGGACTTCGGGTGAACGAAGGTGCTTTTGATTGATTTAAAAATGGCTGCGGAGCTCATGGCGCTACATGGGGCAAAAGCACTCTGGGAGGAAGAAGGGCATAGCCTGCATCGACCAGTGCAGAGTTGAAGCCAATCAGAGACCGCCGGGATTCTGTGACGTACCGCACTATTATAAGGTCCCGGGGCGACGCTGGGAGCTCATACGCTCTCCACATGTACTGATCAGGGAAGGTGCTTGCGCGGCTGATTGTTATGAAGAAAAATGATTTTTATACAGCGATTTTGTGGGGTGTCTCAGTTGGTCTCAGAGACTGGCTTCTTTAACGTTCATTTCTGATTTTTTTGGGTATTGGATTGTAATCCAGTGTGCGTCCACTGCAGCTGCATATTCATTTAACTTCTATTGGCTCACAGCACATTAAAATATACAAGGGGGATTTATGCAGTTCCTGTTGTATTCATTTAAAGAAACAGCGTTTTTACAATACAAATACCACTTCATTTTTGTCTGCTCAATTTCTTTTGCGGCAATTTACATCCAGGGGTTAATTAAGGGTTGTTTTTCAGCTGTGGTGATCCAAGAACCGCATTTTCATACGCCAAATATATACATTTTTCCTGTAGCATATTCACAGCGAAGGTTAATTACAAATTTATCTCTTGTTGTGAGGCGTAAAAAAAACACTGCATTGTAACACGTAACAAAGTACTAGTTTGTGGTGGACTTCAATTCTTTGGCGCAATTTTCATTCAGGGGTTAATTAATGCATTGTTTTTCAGCTGTGGTGATCCCAAGAAAAACCGTCATTTTCAACGCAAAATATATACATTTTTCCTGCAGCATAATTCAAAGCAAAGGTTAATTACCCAATTTTACTCCTCTTGTTGTGTATGGCTAAAAAAACACCGATTTGTAACACGCTACAAAGTCTCCTAGTTTGTGGTGCTCAATTTTTTGGCGCATTTACTTCAGGGGTTTAATTAAGCGTTGTTTTTCTGCTGTGGTGTATCCCAAGAAAACTGGTCCATTTTCAACGCCAAAATATATTACATTTTCCTGTAGCAATAATTCACAAGCAAAGGTTTATTACAATTTTATATTCTTGTTGTGTGGCGTAAAAAACACAGCATTGTAACCGCTACAAAGCTACTAGTTTGTGTGGTCAAATGTTTGGCGCCAATACATTCCTGGGGTTATTTAGCGTTGTTTTTCAGCTGTGGTGATCCCAAGAAACTGTCATTTTCAACGCCATAATATATACATTTTTCTGTAGAATAATTCAAAGCAAAGGTTAATTACAATTTTATCTCTTGTTTTTTTGTGTGGGCGGTAAAGAACACAGCATTGTAACACGCTACAAAGAGCTACTTAGTTTGTGGTGGCTCAATTCTTTGCGCAATTTACATCAGGGGTTAATTAAGCGTTGTTTTTCAGCTGTGGTGAATCCCAAGAAAACGTCATTTTCAACGCCATAATATATACATTTTTTCCTGTAGCTTAAGTCACAAGCAAAGGTTAATTACCAATTATATTTATCTTCGTTGTGTGGCTTAAAAACAGCATTGTAAAACCCCCCCCCATGTGGCTTTTCCTAAAAAAATAAAAATAAAAAATAAAAAAAAAAACATTAGCTACTAGTTTTGTGGTGGCTTCATTCTTTGGCGCATTTTACATCCAGGGGTTTATATTAAGCGGATTTTTTTATGGGTTTTTTTTTTTTTTTTTTTTTTCCCCGCTGTGGTGTCCCAAGAAACCGTCATTTTTTCAACGCAAAATGATATACATTTTTCCTGTACATAATTCCCAAGCAAAGGTTAACTACAATTTCTATCTCTTGTTGTTGGCGTAAAATAACACGCATCTTGTAACACAGCTACTACGCTACTTGTTTTGTGGGGACTTCTCAAAATTCTTTGGCGCAATTTACTTCCAGGGTTAATTAAGCGTTGTTTTTTCAGCTGTGGTGATCCCAAGAGAAACCGTCATTTTCAATGCCAAAATATATAACATTTTCTGCAGCATAATTCACTAGAAAGTTAACTTACAATTTTATCTCGTGTTGTGTGGCGTAAAAAACACCGCATGTTGTAAACTCCGCTTCAAAGCTACTAGTTTGTGGTTGCTCAAATGTTTGGCGCAAAGTGACATTCAGGGGTTAATTTAAGGTTGTTTTTCAGCTGTGGTTGATCCCAATAGAAAAACCGTCATTTTCACGGCCAAAATTTTTTTCTTAATTTTTAACGTTTTTCCTGTAGCCTTAATTCACAAGCAAAGGTTAATTACAATTTTTATTCTCTTGTTGTGTGGCGTAGAAAAACAAGCAAATGTTAACACGCTACAAGCTAGTAGTTTTGTGGTTGCTCAATTCTTTTGCGCAATGAAGCCAGGGGTTAATTAAGCGTTGTTCTGCAGTTGTACTCAGTCAAAGGAAACTTTGTTTTTCACCGGCACAGAAGAAATTCTGTAGCATAATTCATATCCAGAAGGTTTAATTTAGCCTTGGTTTTTTGTTTTGTTGGCTTTTTTTTTAAATTCAGTAAAAATACACAGAGAGTTTTTAAACGTTAGTCAATTTTTTATGGCCATTTGTGGAGCGCAATTTATATCCAAGGTTACCAAGCTTGTTACTGGGTTCATTGGCTGTCAAATACAGGGTGTTGTATATATCATATACAAGATATCTCATCAAACAGTGTCTGTACAATTTTAGAAACAAAACATTATTGTCAGACAGAGAGGTGGCAGGCTCTTCACCTGCGGAGTGTGGCAGAGGCACAAAAATTTTCAGGCCCAGGTCAACTGCACTGCAGGGGACGTCGCAGGCAGGGGTCACTCATTGAGGCGACAACTGCCGCTGTCATCTAGCGGTCGTTTGTACTGACTAGCAACCAAGGGTTCTTGATTGGTTGGACTAGGTCGATCACTTCCTCCCAGGATGGACATTTCTGGACAACTCAGCCAAGGCGTCGGTGGGAACGTATATATAGGACACAACCCTTAGTTGGCCATGGACCCCGGGAGCGGGGGTCAGCGGCCTTCAACTGTAATCAACCCGCTCTGTCCTCCATCCTGGTTCCTAAGTCAGAGATCTACTATGTGGTCTGGGTCAGCGCCACTTATATAGCGAGGCTGAACAATTTGAGGAGTGCAGTCAGCAGCTACTTGGCAGCGAAGAAATCGGGGCCAATTCCCCTGCTTCTTTGCAGTAGGCGGCAAAAAGTATAGATGTTGAGAGTGGCATGGGAGTATCTGTTGTGCACGGGGGTCAGGCCTTGATATCAAGGTCCCGGTGATGTGGACAAGCAGTGACGATGAAACACAAATAAGATGTTGATGTAGCCGACCCACACTTGGGTGCTGGGTGAGGCAAAGGGCTTCATCATCGTCAGGAGGAAGAGGGCGTCAGCTTGCGCATTCAGGCAGCGGCGCAGCCAGCACAGTGGGTCGGTGGGCCGTGAGTCAGCAGGATAGAGCAGTGTGAGGTCGGGGAGCCAAGCCGGCCACGGGGTAAAAACCCGCTTCGCAGGTCCAATAGAAAGTAAGCGGCACATGGGCTCAGCGACTGTGGGGGTGTGGGGGGGGGGTGGGGTGGGTGAGGGGTGGGGGGGGCGAGCTGGCGGCAGTAGGTCCACTCAGTGCGAAGCGTTGGGCAGCAAATTCCGATACTCGGCGGCTGTGGCAGTTTTTGCTAAGACTCCGGAGGAGCCCGAATATGGGTATATGTAGAATCTGTAGCAGGGAAAGTGAAATTGTAGCGTGGCCAGGGTGAGCCTACGTTGGCACCACAGCCTGCGTCACACATGCAGCGTCACCATCGGTGGTCTGGGAGAAAAACTGGCTCTGATGTGGTGGTCCTATCCTGCCGCCGCAGCTACGCAGCAGCAGCAGCGCCCAGGTGGCACGCATGCCATGCAGCCCGTCAAGGCTCCACAAACTATTGCAGAAGGAGCTAAGCTGTTTCTCTTTGAATCATCTCCCGGTCCAGATGCTCTGCTTCCTCGCTACTCATGGCGCAGCAGTCGTTCAGCGAGGCGATTGCAAAGAGGACAAACAGTATGCGTCCAAAACCATTCCAAGGTGCAGCAGTGACGTGCTCCGTGTCCAAGTTGTTGGTATTGCAGTCCCTCCCTTTCCAAAATGGTGACTCTTCACGTTCAGAAACTAATGGCTTGTGACCGAGCGAGATGGAGGTTCCAAGCCAGTAATTTCTTTTCCAAAAGAGCCGTACCCGCTCTTCATAAATATGTAGAACAGAAGTAGGCCAGTCCTTGAGCTTATCGGTTTGTTCCAAGGTGCACCGGCCAGCGCGGACATCTGAGCTTGTAACTACGGGTCAGGGCCAGTACATGTACCTTTAACGCCCACATGGGTGAATGTGTTCCGGCCCTAGGACACCAACCAACTTGGACAGGAGACGCCTGTTCTCTCCACGTAGGTCAAACTGCGGCATACTTCGACAATGTCCGCCCTCCTTCCTCCTCCACCACCATCTCAGCCTCTACAAGTACTGCTCCATCAATACACATGTGTTAGGGCACAGCATGTGTTCAACGCAGTTCTACAATGGCTTGCTCGGCGAACGATGTCACCCAGGGGAGAACTGCTCCGCGTCATGCAGCAAGAAATCGATGTGTGGGCTTTCTCCGCGCCAACTGCAAATCGGAACCATGGTTGACGGGGGACAATGGGGGAGGAAACATGGTGTCCGCGCCTGCATCGAGGAGGGATGGTCCATGCGCCCTGCATGGCGCTCGTGTTCAATATGGTTGTGAAAAAGGTTCCTGAAGTCTTCCACCGATCTTCTGAACATTGTGAAATGGCCAGGAACTGTGCATGCACTTTATCATTCGTAACAAAGCCAGGAACACCTCCTTTCGGGGGGGGGGGGGGGGGGGGAATTACAGCAGGCAGCCAGCCGGGGGCTAGAACGGCCTCCCCCATCAACACTTGATTTGCGATGTTTCCAACCCGTTGGAATTCCAGCCTGCACATGTTGGGAACGACTGTTTGAACAGTAGAAATGCCATTAACGAATTTGTGATGATCCAGGCAGACAGATGTAATCCCCTGTGTAACTTTGATGTCAGCCTGTGGAGCTCATGCGTTGACACCTGCCGTTTGTTGGATTTGGTGAGGCCGATTCGAGGAGGCGACATTATTGTCAGTCGCAGGGACTACAGGTATGGGGAGTAACGTCATTCAAATGCTTCATTTGTCCTGGAACAGATGCTGAAAAAAAATCTGTCTGGGCAGGGGACTGAGAGTGGCGGGGACTACATTCTCGTGGCCACTTGATGGTGGGGACTGAAATGGAGGAGGAGGAGGGACATTGGTGCAGAAGCCATTGGTCGGGTGAAATGAGTGGATTTTCTACCCAGCGTGGACAAAAGTGAGGAGGGAAGCAGTGGAGGAGCTAGATGGAGATGAGGAAGCGAGGGCAGATGACCCGCAAAGCACAGTGGGCAGTTTACAGTGGTGATGGAGGCAGGGAGCCCCTCGAGTCATTGTGAAGATGGCCCGCAGCATGCTGATTTGCCTTGGCTAGTTGACAGCCGGAATAGTCAGCATCGGCAGGAGGGTATGACTTTGGCTCTCCACCCTATTGGTCCTCGCTACCGGTCAAAAATGGGAGCCTTTTTCCCAGTCTATTGAGAGGGAGGACCAAACTCAAATACTATAGGGAAATCCTCCGTAGTCAGTTGGCCGTGCCTTTTGTGCGGCATCGTCCCTCCTCTGACAGGTCTGACCGGGGGTTCTTCAGCGCTCCACGTACTACTGCCGGCGGCCGGATGACGGGGGAAGGTGGGGGCGGGTAGGAGCAGTACTAGCTCCATCAGCAGCAAAACTAAGTCTGGTGGTCACTGATGAGCAGCTTCCTCACCCACCTAGTGAGGTGGGCAAGTCGCCAGCAGCTGCAGCAGCAGGACCTGGAGCAGACCCTGAACAACAGGTGGTGGCCTACTTGAAAGCACTCTGACACCCCTGTTAGAAGATCCGCTTGCACTTAATGGGCAGCCAAATGGATGTGTTGGCCGCAACCTTGCCGAAGTTTGCAGTGGAGAAGCTGTCCTGCCTGGCCAGTAGTGTGCATCAGAGCGGAGTGTTCAGTGCGGCGGGGGCCATTCGGTACCCCAAGGGAGATCCGCTTGTCACTGTAAATGTGGAAACGACTGACTTTGTCAAGATGAATCAGGGCGTGGATCTGAATTTGCCAGGAATTTCCAACACCAATGCCATTGGGGCAGTCAGACTAACATCAACCATACGCCTCACCCAAACTGTGAGAATGAGTCTGGTTCAAATTACCTGCCTCCAGCCCCACTATTCTGATGCCGCCACCAGCTGATTGCCATAACATCTGCTGACAGTGTCTCCATCTGCCACCAAACATCTTTACCAGGGACTGGTATTGCCACCCACTCCACACTCATTGTGCCATGTCTGGCCTCTATGCTGTTGCTGCCGTGTGATGCACACTGTGTCATTGTGCACTGTCTGACCTCATGCTGTGCTGTGCTGCATGCCGTGACCTACACCACTTGTCATTGTGCCACTGTTCTGACTCATGCTTGGGCTGCTGTTGCTGCTGCTGTGACCTAATACACTGTATTGTGCCACTGTCTGACCTTCATGCTGTGCTGGGGCTGACTTCCGTGACCTCCACATTGTGCCACTCTCTGCCTCTGCTGTTGCTCCTCCGCCGTCACCTCCACTCTCTGTCATTGTGCCACTCTGTGGCCTATTCCTGTTTTGCCTCCTCCAGATGTCAAAAATTTTTGTGCCACTCTTCTGACTCATGCTGCTGCTGTGGCTGCTGCCGTGACCTACACACTGTGTCATTGTCCCCACTCTGTGGCCTATTCCTGTTTTTGCCACCTCCAGAATGTCATTGTGCCCCTGTCTGACCTCATGCTGTGCTGTGGCTGCTGCCCCGTGACCTACACACTGTGTCCTTTGTGCCACTGTCTGACCTCATTGCTGCTGCTGTGGGCTGCTGCCATGAACCTTTCACATCTGTCATTGTGCCACTGTGCTGACCTTATGCTGCTGTTGTGGCTGCTTGCCATGGACCTACACACTGTGTCATTCTGCCACTTGTCTGCCTCATGCTGCGGCTGGGGCTGCTGCCGTGACCCTCCACACTGTGTTCTTGTCCACACTCTGTGGCCTATTCCTGTTGTTTTGCCCACCTCAGAATGTCATTGTGCACACTGTCCTGACTTTATTTGCTGGTGCTTGTGCTGCTGCCTTGACCTTCACACTCTGTCATTGTGCCACTGTCTACCTCATGCTGCTGCTGCCGTGACCTCACTACACACTGTGTCTTTGTCCCACGTCTGTGGCCTACTCCTGTTTTTGCACCTGACAGAATGTCATTGGGGCCACTGTCTGACCTCATGCTGCTGACGCCGTCACTCCACTCTCTGTCTGTGCCCACTCTGTGGCCTACTCCAGGTTTTGTGCCACCTCCAGAATGGTATTGTGCCTCTGTTCTGACCTCATGCTGCTGCTATGGGTGCTGCCGTGACCTTCACACTGTCAGTGTGCCACTGTCTGACCTCACGCTGCTGCTGTGGCCTGCTGCCGGACCTACACAGTGTGTCATTTGTGCCAATGTCTGACCTGTGCTGATGGTGCTGCTGCTGTGGCTGCTGCAGTGACCTACACACTGTCATTGTGCCACTGTCTGACCTCATGCTGCTGCTGTGGCTGCCTGCCGTGACCTTCACACTGTGTCATTGTGCCACTGTCTGACCTCATTGCTGCTGGCTGTGGCTGCTGCCGTGACCTACACACTTGTCATGTGCCACTGTCTGGAAACCTTATGCTGCTGTTGTGTCTTGTGCACGTGGACCTAAAACTGTGTCATTGTGCCACTGTCTGAAAAATCCTCATGCAGTGCTGTGCTGCTGCCGTGACCCTCCACACTGTCCTATGCATTGTCCCACTCTGTGGCCTATTCCTATTTTTGCCCACCTCCAGAATGTCATTGTGCCACTGTCTGACCTCATGCTGCTGCTGTGGCTGCTGCCGTGACCTACACACTGTGTCTTTGTGCCACTGTTCTGACCTCATGCTGATGCTTGTGGCTGCTGCCGTGACCTACTCACTGTCATTGTGCACTGTCTGACTCAGGCTGCTGTTGTGGCTTGCTGCCGTGTCCTACACACTGTGTCATTGTGCCACTCTGTGGATATTCCTGTTTTTTGGACACCTACAGCAGAATGTCATTGTGCCAACAATCTGACCTCCATGGCTGCTGCTGTGGCTGCTGGCTAGTGACCTACTCACTCTTGTCATTGTTGCCACTGTCTGACCTCATGCTTGATGCCGCGTCTCCTCCACTCTCTTTCTATTGTGCCCAATCTGTGGCCTACTACTGTTTTGCCACCTCCAGAATGTCATTGTGCCACTGTCTGACCTCTTGCTGACTGCTGTTGCTGCTTGCCGGTTGACCTACACACTGTGTCATTTGTGCCACTGAGTGACCTCATGCTGCTGAGGTGGCTGCTGCCGTGAACCTACACACTGGCATTGTGCCACTGTCTGTCCTCTTGCTGCTGCTGTGGGCTGATGCCGGTGAACTACCACTGTGTCATTGTGCCACTGTCTGACCTTCATGCTTGCTGTGTGGCTACTGCCGTGTCCTACTACTGTCATTGTGCCTCTGTTCTGATTCATGCTTTGTTGTGGCTGCTAGTGCTTGTAGACCTACACTGTGTCATTGTTGCCACTGTCTGACATCATGTTGCTGCTGTGGCTTGCTGCCGTGGAACCTCCACACTGTGTCATTGTTAGCTCCTGTGGCCTATTCCTGTTTTTGCCACCCTCCGAATGTCATTGTGCCACTGTCTGTACCTCATGCATGCTGTGGACTGCTGCCGTGACCTACACACTCTGTCATTTGGGCCACTGTCTGATCCTACATGCTGCTGCTGTGGCTGCTGCCGGGAGCCTACACACTGTGTCATTGTCCCACTCTGTGGCCTACTCCTGTTTTTTTGCATCCTCCAGAATTGTCATTGTGCACAAACTGGTCTGATCTCATAATGTGATGCTTTGGCTGCTGCCGTGACCTACTCTAACTCTGTCATTGTGCCACTGTCTATACCTCACGCTGCTGCTGTGGCTGCCAGGCCGTGTCTACATCAGTGTGTGTGTCCATGGTGCCCTCTCTCTGTCCCTCAGTGCTGGGCTGTGGCCTGCTGGTGGGGGGGGCAGGTAGGGGGGGTGGTGTGTGTTGTCCAATTTGGGGCTCGTATGAAGGGGTCAGGGCGTTAGGGCCTTTATGGTAGAGGTTCCTGGAGGGGAGGGGAGTGCGGAGGACGTGGACGGTTCAGTGTTGCTTTTTTTCTTTTTTTTGCCGGTTTGGTTTTTTTTCCACTGTTCGTTGGGTTGGGTCTCTCTGTTTGTGAGGGTTTTTGTCCCTGTTGCCCGTCTGCTGTGCATAGGGGTCCGGGCCCGGGGGGGTGGGGTGCAAGGGGGGGGGCCGCCGCGGTACGGGGTTGGGGGGTGGCTGGTTAAGGCTCTGGGCCGGGTGCGGGAACTATTTACGAGGGACCTTGTTGCTGGGCCGAGTGTGGGGTGGTTGGGTGATGGGTTGGAGGCAAGCTGCATTATGGTGTTGTGCGGTTTGTGGTGTTTGCATTATGCAACCGTTCCGTGTGGTTGCCAGTTGGATGCGTTGCCGTTTTTTTGACCTGATGACACACTGGAGTTGCGGAGGAGGGTTGGGGGGGGGTTCGTTCACACAATCAAATAAAAAAAAATATATAATATGTTGGGATCCGAGGAGTTGGGTGGGTGGGTGGCGGGGTGGGGTAGGGCGGGGGGGAGGGGGGGGGGGTGGGTGCGCACCGCCAGGGATACGGAGACGTGGGGGGGGCGAGGAAGGTGGGCGGGGAGGGTGGGGGGGGGGGGTGGGGGGGGGGGGGGGCAGCAGAGGTATTGCTTACCAAGGGTCTACTAGGGGTGGGGTGGGGGTGACTAGGTGGGGGGGTGGGTGGGGGGTGGGTGTGGGGGGGGGGGCGGGAGGTAGGGTGGTCAGGGGGGCGGGGTGGTTGGTGGGGAAGGGGTTTGTGGGTTGGTTTTTGGTTTGTCCAGATGGGGGTAGCGGGGGGGGGGACGGGGGGGGGGGGGGGGGGGGGGGGGGGGGTGTGGGGGGGGGGTGGGTGCGAGGCGGGGGGGGGGGGGGGGGGGGGGGGGGGGGGGTGGAAGTTTTTTGGGGGGTAAAGAGGAGGACGGGGAGGGGGGAGAGGGGTGCGGGGGGGGCTGGGGGAAGGGTGGAGATTCGGTATGGTATGCTTGGGGTTGGAGGGTGAAGGGGGGGAGAGGGCAGGAAGGGAGTAGGCGGAGGAGCGGAGAAAGAAGGGGAGGGAGGCAGGAGGGGGTGTGGGAGAAACGGGGGTAGCGAGGCGCGGGGTGCGGCGGTAGGGAAGTGGAAAAGATCGGGTCGGGGGGGGAGAAGGGGTGTGTTGGGGGGGGGGGGGAGGGTGGGTGGTGGGGGGGAGTGCGGGGTGGTGGGGGGAGCGGGGGGGGGGGGTGGTACGGGGAGAGGGGGAGGGATGGCAGGAGGGGGATGTGTGACGGGAAGGGGCGGGGTGCGGCGGGGAGATCTTTTTGGTACACACTACTTTTTTTTTGTGGGGGGCTTTGCTTTTTTTTTTTTTTTTTTTTTTTTGGTTTCTTCTTGTTTTTTTGTTTTTTTTTTTGTTTACGTTGGTCTTATATTGTCTTTATGTCTCTCATTGTGCTTGTTCTTTGAGGCTTTGTGTTTGTCGGTTTGGTAGTGTTTTGTTTGTTGGTGCCACCCCGCTCTTAGTACCATCTCACTCGTCTGTTTGCTTTTGTTTTCTCTTTGTTTGGCCTTGTTTGGCTTCTTCTTTTAATTATCCCCGTCTGTGACCCCCACACCCCTCAGGGGCTGAGGGGTGACGGTGCGCACGGGAGAGCGAGGGCGCCGGAGAGTGGTGGCGCGGGGGGGGACATAGGTGGTGGCGGGCGGGATGTTGGGGGGGGGATAGGTGGAGTGGGGGCAGTGGGGGGGGGTGGGGGGCTGGGGGGCGGTAAGGGGAGGTTGCCGGGAAGATCGGACGCGACGGGCCGTGGGGGGGGAGCGCAGGGCCAAGGGCGGGGGAGAGCACCAGGGGGGGGGCAAGGGGGGGGGGGGGAGCACTGAGGGGGGTGTACCGAAACAAACGTTTTTAGATCTACCAGCGTATATTTAACGAGGGTCCCTGCCTCTCGCCCCCCGTGATAACCATCAAGACCCACCTACTCCTTGGGTGTGTGGGAGGGATGTGGCTTCATGTTTATGTTTTTCTTCTGCTTTGGTGTGCCATCTCTGTGGCTAGACTTCAGCTTGTGGCTGCTGTGCTCTGCTTGCTGGTTGTGCCGTACTGCTTTTGCGGCTTATGGCCCGCGGGTGTCGATCCTGAATGCTTGTTGTTTGGGTTGGTTTCTTCTCCCTCTTGGTGGGGGCCTTGACTCCTGTTTGTACTTTGCTTCAATTGTAACTTGCTGCTGCACCGCTGATTCTGGTGTGGCGGCTTGCGGCTTTCTTGGTGCTGGGTGTGGGTGCCTCCTGTGGCTTCTTTTGTGCTATGCGCTGCTGTGTTCTTGTCTGCCTGTACGGGTGTGCCGATTCAAGTGTGAGCCGCCCCCCCTCCCCCGCCCCTCCTCCCTTCCGGGAGATACTATCGACCCCCCTGGCTCGCACCCCCCGCCGTGACCCCCCCGCGACCAGTCGTAACACGCTAGTTGGCAGGTACTCAGCAGTGTGCTGGTGCTTTTGGGCACCCGCTTCTTTCTGTGGCTCCGTGGTGTGTGGATGGGCGGGCACGTGCGGTTTGGTAGGGCGCGTGCATCTGTTCGTCGACCTTGCCCAACCCTGCCCCACACCCCCAGGAACCGCCTGTCTCTCCCGGTGGCCGCGTGACCACCGGACCGTCCCCCGCGTAACCCCCCCGGACAGTGTGGCGGCGCGGCGTGGGGCCGGGTGCGGTGTGTGTTGGGGTTTGGTTGGTGGTGTACTCGGTGTTGGTGAGCTTGGGGGGGTGCTGTGTGTGGGGGGGGGTGTGCGGGGGGGTTGAGGGGGGTGGGTGATGGTGTCCTCGGCTGCCCCGTAATGGAGGGAGTCGCGGGACGCAGCGGTGGGGGGGGTGGGGGCACCGGGTTGATGGGGGGGGGGTTGGTGTGTTGGATTGGCGGGTGGGGGGGGTGGGGGGGTCCGTACCGGGGGTGCAGTGTGCAGGGGGGGATGGAGTGGGGGGGCGGCTTGCCTGTGGGGTTTATGATGTTGTGGGATTGTGGGGGGTTACCACCACATTAAACCATGATAACCAAGATAAGTGCACGAGGTCGTCAACGAACAGACCAAGCAAATCAAACTACAATCACACCAGGGGAGGGGGTACAAAGTGGCACGATGAGTTCGGGCACAAGTGCCAATAGCAGTGCTCTCGGGTGGCGGGTGGGGAGGGCAGGGGCTGGTGTTGGGGGGGGGTGGCTGGGCGGGTGCGGGTCGGGGGGGGGCGGGGGGGGGGGGGAGGGGCACAAACAGTAAGGGGGGGAGACGCGGGGGGGGGGCGGGGCGCGGTAGGGGGTTCGATGTGTAATCAGCGGACTGGGGGCTGGCCGGGCACCGTTCGGCGCTTCTGCGTTCTGTGGCCCACCCCTGTGCTTGCCGTGCCCTGCTCTGCTCTGGTTTGGCTGCGGTTGCTGTGCACTGTTGTGGGGCGTTACGGACGCTGCTCTCGGCTGGTTGCTGCCTTCTCCTGCTGCTGGTGTTGTGGTCGGGGCTCGTGCGGCGCGGCGGCCCGGGCACGGCGGGGGGCTGCTCGTGTGATTGCTGGGTGGGTGGCGTGCTGCGCACAGGGGAGTTGGACGGGCGCAGGAGGGGCGGAGGGCGGGCGGAGAGGGGGAGGCGGGTGGGTGGAGGGGCAGAGGGCGGGGGGAGGGTGGGCGGGGGGGGCGGGGCCGGGGGGGAGGGGGGTTGGGGCACAGGGGAGGAGGGGACAATGAAAACAGCTGGGTGGAGTGGTGGTGGCTGGGGACAGGGAGATTGCGGCTGGGGGACAGATGAGGAGTGGGGGGTTGGGGGGGCGTTTGGGGGTCACATGTACAGCTAGGGTGGTAAACCCGCACCGCTTCAAAAAGAATCAAGATCGATCATAGCGAACCATATCGGGGGGTGGGGGGGGGGTGGTGGGGACTTTGGGGTGATGTCCTTTCCCTCGTGGGGTGGGGGGGATGGTACGTCGGGTTAGACAGGTGGGGCGCGGGGAAGGGGGCAAGGGGGCCCGGGCAGGAAATCAAGTCGGGGGGTGGGGGCCCAGGTCACTGTATTCTTTGGGGGGGGTGGGGGGGGCCTCAAGGGACCCCTAGAAGCCCAGCCTGAAAGGTGGGCGCATGGGTGGATGTTTTTTTTTGTTTTTTTTTTTTTTTGGTTTTGTTTTTTTTTGTTGGCTTTGGTCTGCCCCGCGACCCGTGTTCTGGACCATCATGTGTGCTGACTACTTGTGTGGCTGCCCTTGTTGCTCTGCTGATTGCCTGCAGCTGTGGGCCCTTCCTGTCTTGGCGGCGTGTTGCTGTTTTGCCTGTTTTGTCGCGGACCTGTCGCGCTTGGTGCGCTGTCGGCTGCTTTGTCCTTGGGCCCCGTCCCTCCTGGCTGTGCCGTAGGTTCCTCGGCTGGCCGTCCATAGTGGGACGCGGCTGATCCTGTGTGCCTGTGCTTCCCTGTTTTGCTGTTTCGTTTCTTTTGGTGTTTGCCGTCGTTTGCCTGGTGTGTGCGTTAGTTGTAGTGGTGGGGATTTTGGACCCTCTCGGGGCTATCACTCTGACTTGTGCCGGGGCGCGAATAGTGGCCTGTGGGGCTCCGCCCCGGTACCACGGAAGATCCGGCCCGGCTGGTGAGTCTAGACGGGGGCGGGGTGTCATTGGTGGGGGGTGGGTGTGGAGCGCTCGCCCCGGCCGTGTGAGGTGGAGTGGCTATGCCTTGAGGATTTGTGCTACGAGTGGCCCTCTCTCGCGGGATTGGGGCTGGGCGGGAGAGGGCGAACCTCGAACTCACGGCAGGCGCCAGATAGAAAAAATCCATGCAAAAAACTGTTGCGGAGGCGTTTTTAATTTGGAAACCCCGGGGATCTGTGCGACACACACCGAACAGCGGGCGTAGACATTACAGCATCGGGACCTCACCCGAGAGCCCCCTCAGCACACCCGGCAGCCCCGCCAGACCCGTCACATGCATGTATGCCCTTGACCGGCGGGCGTGTTCTTGATCCCTTGCGAGTACTCATCCGTTACGGGGGGTTGCCGCGGTTTAGGAGTGAGTGAAAAAGTAAGAGGGTAAGCTTAAACAGGGGGAAGGAAAGATATAAAGGAATAGTAGGCTAAGTATAAAAATAGGGAAGGGCAAAGGAAAGGGGGAGAAAAAGAGAAGAACAGGAGAAAATGATAGATGCATGCGGAAGGATGTGTGATTAAGACTGGATATAAAAAGGGGTGGTAACAAGAGTCGTGAGGAGGGAGGGGACTTTAGGAAGTGATGGAGAAAGGGAAGAAGAAGAGTTGAGTAGTTTTGTTGAAATCAAGAGTAGGTTAATGAGGGTTATGGGTAGGAATCAGGTGAAACTCAAAGAAGTTGCATGAGAGAGGTCTGGAATAGTGAAGCAGGAGGGGGAGTTGTACTATGAGTTTGGTGATCCACCCCCACACCCCCCAACCCCCCCCCCCATCCACCCGGGAGATCTGAAGTGCTTTATTGTGGTAGATGGGGGGGCAGTTGGGGTAAAGGGTCCACCGGCCCACCGCATCGCCCGGGCGCACCCCTTTTCCTGCCCCCCCCGCCTGATAATCCCCACCCTCCGCCCCGCTCACCCCCCCCCCCACGCCTCCCTTACCACCCCCCCATCCGCATGAGGTTTTTGGGATGGTAGGGGGTTTGGAGTAGGATGGTGTAGTTCGACGGTTGTCGCTGATGCTTTTGGGGTGTAGGCGATGCAAGTGGGCTAGGCGGAGTTGTTGGGGGGTTGTCGTTGGGGGGAGTGTATGTGTTACCCAACTTTTTTTTTGTCTGAGGTTAATTGTCAGGGTGTGTTGGTTGCGGACCGTGTTGGGGAGGAGTTGGGGTGTTATAATCTTTTGTATGTATAAATCTTTTACTAGTCTAAAAAAATACATAGGGGGGTGGGGGGGGTTGGGGCGGGGGTGGGGGGTAGCGGGGGGGTGGAGGGTGTGGATGGGGGGGGCTGTAGTGGGGAGCGGTGGGGGGGGGGTGGGTGGGGGGTGGTGGGGTTGTTGGGGTTGATGGGGGAAGGGGGAGTGGGGCGTGGAGGGGGGCAGGGGGGAGAGGGTCTGGGTGGGCGGGGGGGTGGGGGCGGGGGGAGGGGGATGGGGGGTTGGGGCGTGCGTCTTATACCCCCAGCAGCATTGTGAGGTGGTCGAATATTGTCGGGAGCGATGGTCGTATGCTGGGTGGAGGTGGGGGGTGCTGGGGGGGAGGGGAAAGTGGAGGTCTATGTATGGCTTAGAGGGTTGTGGGAGTGTGTGGGGGGGTGTGATTGGGATGAGTGTTCTTATAGCAGTAAAATATGTTTTAACGTGATGGGAGCCTTGTTTTTTTAGGGAGGTAGTTTGTATGTGACTTTGGGGGTGATGGGGTGGTGGACGGGCAACGTTGATTGTGATGGTGGGTCTGGGGTTACTTGGATGCTGTTCGGGGGGGGTTCTTTGTCATTGTTTTTCCGTTATTGGGTTTCTGACTGTTTGGTTTGTATTGATGTTGTCTGTCAATTTGTGTTTTCTGTTGGGTGTGTTAATTCCGTGGCCTGTCTCTTGTGGGTAGCATTGCCGCCCAAGGCTGGGTCCGTGCGCTTCGGTTAGTCGCCTTCTAGGGGAAGGGTTATTCTGTACGGTAGTTAGAGGTTTAGGTGCGGGTTGTGCCTGATAGCTGATGGGTGGGTTTATTGCATGCGACTCGGGTCTTGGATGTCAAGACCAACGGGATATCGAGCCCGCCCTTCCGTTAACTTGCTTTTGCTGGCTGTGACTTGAATTTTGGGTTGTTCTCTGTCGTGTGTTTTTGCGTGCTCTTTTGATTTTTTCCCCTTGGGCCTGTTATGCGGAGGCTGGTGTGGATCGGCTTTTGTTATTATTAGTGGCGGCCTTGGCTCACGGCGGCCCTTCTTGGCGCTGTCCTGGGCTGGTTGTTGCTGGCATCTGTCTTGGCTCGTGGCTCTATACGGCAAGGCGTGGGGCGGGGCGGACTGGCCGGGTACGTGGGTGTGGATGCTGAGGGATTCCTGGGGGTGTGGTTGGCCCACACCCTTGGGGGGTGCTCGAGTATCGGGATAACGGGGAAGGGGAGAGGGCGAGGGCCGTGATGTGTGAGAAAGCTGTTAGTGTGCGTCGACCTCCTGGAGGGGGGTTCCCGGGGCGGATGTGCGGGCGTCCGGGGGGCTGGGGTAAGTTTTGTGTTTGGGGTCGTCCTGGGGGGGCTTGCGGAGGGGATGACGGAGGGGCTTGGGGCGGATGGTTTGGCCTCGGGGCAGGCGGATGGGGGGAGGGGGAGGGGAGCGGGGGATTGGGGGGGCGGGTCGTCTGGGGTGGTCGTGTGGAGGGGGCTGTGAGCGGGGAGGGTGGCGGTGGGTGACCCGGGGCACAGTGACCGTGAAAGGGGGGCGCAGCTGCTCTGGGGGGCGCTCGAGCTGGAGTTGGTGTCCCCGATGAGGGGGGACGGTTTTGCGTGTGCGGGGGAGGCGGGGGTGGGGCTCGGGGGGGTTTGCGGGCTGAGGTGGGCTTGGGGCGGGGGAGAGGACTCTGGCGCCGCATTGGGGTGCGCAGTGGACTGGAGGGCCGGGAGGGTGTTGTCGCCTCTGGGGTTGAGTTGGCTTCGCTTGTGCCGACCTGTTTTGTGCTGTTCGGGGGGGTGTGCATCTACACGGTCCCGTTGTACGGGCCATGGTGCTGCGACTGGGGGTGGGGTGAGGGCGGAAGGGGGGCATTCTCATGAGGCTCATATGGGGGGTGGGGCGGGAGGCTCGGGGCGCGGGGATTAGGGGGTGGATGGGGTAGGGTCGGTGGGGGTGGACGGGTGTGAGTGGGTGGCTTCTGCGGGGGGGGTGGGCAGCATGCCTTGGACGGCCCATAAGGGTGGGGGATGGCTGGCGCCTGCTGCGCGACATTCGGCCGCAGCGTATGGGGAGACTACCTGGGCGGCGGGGGGTGGGTTTGTTGTTGGTGTTTTGACGTTGGACAACCCATCCCCCGAGTTTGTTGTGTGTTTCGGCAGGAGATCCGGTGGCATTGTGCTGTGGTGTTAGTTTTTTATATGTTGTGTTGTTTGGGTGGTGATTGTATTGCCACCCTCTATTGTTCGACCCAGGCCCACCTTATATTCGAATACCTTGGTGCCATGTGACCTCCTCCCTTCTTACATGTGCTGCTGCTGGTGTGGCCGCTTTTTTTTTTGGCCGGGGCCCGCCCGCAGGGGGCCATGTCGGGTGCAGGAGGCGACATGTGGTGCGGGCGGCACGTGATGGCGGAAGCGCCGCATCCGTCTGGCGTGGATGGTTCGGGGGGGGCGTCGCGTGAAGGGGGGGGGTACGAGGGTGCGAGGGGAGGTGAGCGGAGGGGGAAGGGGAGTGAACTGATAAAAGATCGCAGGGGGTGGGGGTGGGGGGAAAAACGATAAGGTATGGGGGGGGGGCGCGGTGGATAGACGTACTTTGGTAGTTTGAGTGAGGGTGGGATTTTGGAGTCTGGTGGTAGGTTCTGTATGGGTGAATTTTTGTTTGGGTGGGCGGTGTGTAGTTTAGTCTTGGAGTTTCTAGGGCTTGGTGGGGGTTGCTAGGGTAGGGTGGGGGTGTAGGGGGGTTGGGATGGGGGGGGGGGGGTTCGTTGGGTGGGGCAGGGGGGGGAGGTTGGTGTGTCTCGACTGGCGTGCCAACAGACAAAAGTGCCATTCTCTCCATGCGGCTCGACCACTCGCCTGATGTTCTTATTTTGTTTGTGTTTTTTTGAGTTGGATTGTTTTTTCTTATTAGTCACATTATCGAGTGTTTTTTGGTTGTTTTATTGCTCCTCCCAATTTGTTTCAGTTCATTTGATCTTTTTTTTTGATATTGAATGTTTTTATTTGGTTTGACTTCATGTATGTCCTGTGGCCTGTTGTTTTTGGTGTTATTTATTTGCTGGAGTTTGTTTTTAATACAGGGTGACATTTAGGGGCTGCTGACTCTTTGTGTGTGATCTATTAGGTCGAAGAGATTTATTTATTGTGTGATTGGGTTATGTATATTTTTTTGTGGTGCTATGTTCGTAATTTTGGTGTTTTTTTTTTTATTGTTTTGTTATTTGCTTTTTAGTTGGTTTGTCGGTGTTTTAGAGTCGTGTTTGAGTGGGCGTCCGCTTATGATTGCTGCCTTTATGGTATCCGTTTCTGGGTTTTTTTTGTATTTGCGATTATTGTTGCTTATGCCCAGGCGGGCTGTTGCAATACCTAACCTACACATAAATAACTCTTACCTTAAACACCACATGTTATTATAGTGATGTATGGTTGTAAGTCATTTGTTTTGGCCCACGTCATGCCTAGACACCTCATGTGCTGCTATGATTGGGACTAACGTAATGATTGCTTATGCCTTATGGTTAAGTGAGTCTGCGGGTTATCTTATCATAGTATTGCTGCTTTAATTTAGGCGTCCTTACATATATCATGGCGAGCCTATTATAGCTCTAGCGAGAACGCAAAAGCAAGATCAAGGATTTATCAAGTAATTGGTAAGTGTGTCGGAGTGGTCTGCGAGCGCGTAGGGGGTTTTTGGCCATCTATGGCGAGGCGGCGGGGCTGCTGCGGGGGTAGGTGTGCCCTGGGCCTGGTGAGGTCAGGGTTCTGTTGAGGCCTATGCAGTGGAGGGGGCTGTGTTATTGTTTCTTTGGCATTTGTGCTTAGTGGCCTGTTGCTTTTAGGGTTGGGTTGTGTACACCCGGGCCCTGAAAACGTTCGGCTATACACCCCACACTCATGAACTCACCCCCACACACCCCCCATAGGACTTGCTGGTCTGTCACTAGGGTTGGCTGGTGGCCGAGAGGTTGGTGTGCCGTTGTGTTTCTTAGATTCGTGTGATATGTAATGGTGAGTTGATCGGCTTTGATGAGCCCCATTCATTTTCTCTGAGAACCTAGTTTGGTCCCTGTGGTCGTAGCCCCTCGATCTCCCCCTGCGGTCCCCTTCCGGTTGTCTTGGGTGTTTTTTAGTTAGCTAGGTTGTGGCTGGTTATGGATCCTTGTGAACCTTCATGTGTTGCATGTTGCTTGCTTTTGTCTGCTTATTGGGTTTTGCATGTGCTAGGGGGTGCTTGTTGGCTCTGCTGGGTTTTATTGGGGGCTGCCTGGTATCCGTATTGGTGGGTTCTTATGCCGGAGCCCAGTTGAGTTTCATGAACGGTGTGGGGGTGTTGTTTGTATCATAGGTGGGGGGAGGGTCTGAACGAGTGTGGCCGGGCCCATGGAGGGTGCGGCTGGGCAGTTGTGTTGGTTTTTTTTTACTGCAGCTGGGGCGTGTGTCGGTCCGCACCTCTGTCTGCTCCGCCCATTCGTTTTCCTCTATGCATGCCCTGGATTGGTGGTGTGCGTCTTGCTTGTGCCTGACTGATGCTGCTGTTGGAACAGACCTGGCAGCGTGCTTTGGGTGGTCCGCTGGAATTGGCGCGGGGCTGGTGTGTCACCGGCCATCCCTCCACCGGATCCCGTCACATCACGCTCGGTACACACAAATACTGTAGCCATAGTCATTTCGTGGAGGGCTTGCCCACGCTTGTTGTTTTTGCTCGTCGTCACCCCTGCACCCATCCCTCATGCTGGCCGGCTCGGCATGGTGTCCGTGCTGTCTGGATGCTTAGGGGGTGGGTTCTGGTGGTGTGGGGGGGCACACCATTTTATAATGGGTAGCCGGTGGGTGGGTGGTGGAACGGGGGAGGGAGTGGGAGGGACGGGACCCGAGTTGGACGAGTCTTGGCGGCGAGGACCAACGTGGGGTAAGGAGACTGAGATCCTAGGGTGGGGGCGTGGGGGGGAGGATGGGCATCAACTCGGAGGGGTCGGGGAACCGAAGAGCGCCCCGGCACGAGACCCCAGCGGCAGGCTCGGGGGACGTGGACGGAGGGGGGGTGGGGGTGGGGGGCGGTGGGGGCACTAAGCCTGTGTGATGTCGAATGGTCGTGAAACTTATGCTGGGGGATGTGCCCGAGCGGAGTCGGCCCCCACCTACTTGTCTTGACCTGCCCATGTGCTGCTGCCTGGCTCGTGGTGGGCCGCCTCCCTGCCTGGGTGGGGGCTGGGGGCTGGTCCGTGGCTGCCTGGCTGGTGGCCCTTGCTGACCGCCCCTCCCCGGCTGCTTATTTTTGCTCTCCTGTCTGGTTCCTGCCCTGTTTCTCGCTCCATGTTTGCCGATTTGGCCACCTCCCGTCCGCGCCCCCCCACCCGTCCGCCCCTCTTGCCTGGTTGCCTCGCACCCCCACCCAAACAGCTGTTTTGACACGCCCGAACTCACTGGGGCTTTCTTTATCCTCGGGCCCAGCTTCCCTGTTGGTGCTTGTTCTGTTGTCGCCCCACCTTGTTCGGCTTCCTTTAGTCTTCTGATGGGTAGCTTTCTTGACTCCATGTCTACTGTGCTTTGTGGCTGCTCTCCCTGTCACCCTTGTTTTCCTCCCTCTTCTGTGTGCCTGTTGTGTCTGCTTTTTTGTTTCTTTGCCGTCCCCCCCGTGCCCCCAAGGGTGCTGGACGCTATAGATAAAAATGTATTTTTTGCACCTTTAATTCTCACCTGTGGTGAATATGAATGCTGTTTTAAGATTTACGTAGATGCTGCGTCAATGAACAGGTACTGGAGTGCGCAAAAGTCAAAAACACGTATCTGT
Organism: Phyllomedusa bahiana; assembly: GCA_025379985.1. Classification (NCBI taxonomy): domain Eukaryota; kingdom Metazoa; phylum Chordata; class Amphibia; order Anura; family Hylidae; genus Phyllomedusa; species Phyllomedusa bahiana. The sequence goes on along the minus strand of JAODAL010028052.1, from coordinate 12,397 downwards.
TATGGTTTTGTATAATACACGGTATTTTTGCCCTTCAATCATCCTGTGGTGAATAGAGAATTGCTGTTTTAAGATTTACGTAAGATGCTGCGTCGATTGAACAGTACTGGGTGCGCAAAAGTCAAAAAAACACGTTAAACTGTTTGTTTTGGTATATAAAACGTATTTTTTGCACCTTTCAATTCACCTGTGGTGAATATAGAATTGCTGTTTTAAGATTTACGTAGATGCTGCGTAATGAACAGTACGTGGGTGCCGCAAAAGTCAATAAACACGTTTCTGTTATGTTTTTCGGTATAATACACGGTATTTTGCACATTTTCAATTCACCTGTGGTGAATATAGAATTGCTGTTTTAAGATTTACGTAGTTGCTGCGTCAATGAACCGTACTGTGTGCGCAAAAGACAAAATACAAGTAACTGTTATGTTTTGATATAATAACTGGTATTTGTTTTCACCTTTCAATTCCCCGTGGTGAATATAGAATTGCTGTTTTAAGATTTACGTAGATGCGGCGTCAATGATTCGGTACTGGGTGCGCAAAAGTCAAAAAACACGTAAACTGTTATGTTTTGATTAATAAACTGATTTTTTGGCACCTTTTCAATTCACCTTGTGGTGAATATAGAATTGCTGTTTTAAGATTTACGTAGATGCTGCGATGTAATGAAACAGTACTGGCGTGCGCAAAAGTCAAAAAACACGTATCTTGTTATGTTTTCCGTTGTCATGAATACACGCGGTATTTTTGCACCTTTCAATTTCATCTGTGGTGAATATAGGGATATTGCTGTTTTAGATTTACGTAGATGCTGCGGTCAGTTGAACTGTACTGGTGCGCAAAGTCAAAATGACTGTAACTGTTATGATTTTGAGTTTTAATAAACTGTATTTTTTGCACCTGTTCGAATCTCAGTCCTGTGGCTGAATATTGAATTGCGTGTTTAAGATTTAGTAGATGCTGCGTTCAATGAACAGTTACTGGAGTGCGCACAAAAGTCAAAAAACAGTAACTGTTTTGTTTTGATATATTAAATGTATTTTTTGTCACATTTCATTCACCTGTGGTGAAATGTAGAATTGCTGTTTAAGATTTAGTAGATGCTGCGTCAATGAACAGTTACTGGGTGCGCAAAACTCAAAAGTCAAAAACACGTTAATCTGTTTGATGCTTATGAGATTATAAACTGTATTTTTTGCATACCTTTTCGAGATTCACCCGCGCTGGTGATTATAGAATTGCTTGTTTTAGATTTACGTAGATGCTGGCGTCAATGAACGCAGTATGGGTGCGCAAAAGTCAAAAAAGCACGTAATCGTGTTATGTTTTCGTATAATACACGGTAATTTTTTGCACCTTTCAATTCAACGTGCTTGTGGTGAATATTAGAATGTGCTGTTTTAAGCTTTACGTAGATGCTGCGTCAGATGAACAGTAGCTGGTGCGCGTAAAGTCAAAAACACGTAAACTGTTTATGTTTGATATAATAAACTGTATTTTTTGCACGCCTTATCAATTCACCTGTGGTTGAATATAGAAATTGATGTGCGTTTAAGATTTACTAGATGTGGTTCAATGAACAGTAACTGGTGCGCGCAAATGTCAAAAAACACGTAACTGTTATGTTTTTGGATATAATAAACTGTATTTTTTTGCACTCGTTTCAAAGTTCTGCCCTGTGGGTGAATATGAATTGCTGTTTAAGATTTACGTTGAGGCTGGTTCAATGAAACTGTAGCTGGGTGCGCATAAAGTCAAAAAAACACCGTTGAAACAGTTATGTTTTTGATATGCAAGTAAACTGTATTTTTTGCATCTTTCAATTCACCTTGTGGTGTGAATATAGAAATTGCTGTTTTAAGTTTACGTTAAGATGCTGCGTCATTGAACAGTACTGGTGCGCAAAAAGTCAAAAAAACAAGTAACTGGATATGTTGTTGATATAATAAACTGTATGTTTTTGCACCTTTCAATCACCTGTGGTCAGAATATAGAATTGCTGTTTTAAGATTTACGGATAGATGCTGCGTAATGAACAGTACTGGGCGCGCCAAAAGTCAAAAAACACGTAATCTGTTATGTTTTGATTTAATAACTGTATTTTTTGCACTCTTTCAATTCACCTGTGGGTGAATATTAGAATTGCTGTTTTAAAAGACTTAGTAGAAGTGCCGCGCGTTCAATGAACAGTACTGGGTGCGCTCAAAAGTCAAAAATACACGTAAGTGGTTATGTTTTATATAATAAACGGTTATTTTTTGCACCTTTTCAATTCACCCTGTGGTTGAATATAGAATCTGTCTGTTTTAGATTTTATGTAGATGCTGCGTTACAATGAAAAGAAGCTGGGGTGCGCTTAAAAAAGTCAAATAACACGTAACTGTTATGTTTGTTGATGTATAATAAAACGGTTATTTTTTGCACCTGTCTGTATCACCTGTGCGTGAAATATATAATTGCTTGTTTTAAGATCTACGTAGATATGCTTGCGTCTCAATGAACTGTTTTACTGGGTGCGCAAAAAAGTCAGAAAAACACGTAACTGTTATGTTTTTGAAATATAATAAGCTGTATTTTTTGCACCTTTCAATTATCTGTGGTGAAACATAGAGATTGCTGTATTATGATTTACGTCGATGCTGCGTCAATTGAACAGTACTGGGTGCGCAAAAGTCAAAAAACACGTAATGTTATGTTTTCGTTCGATACACGGTATTATTTTTGGCAACAACAACCTGTGCTGAGTGCTGACTACAAGATTGCTGGATTGTAATTTTAAGGGCAAGGTTGATTTATAAACCGAGGTGTAATGGTAAATTGAAACTCCTATCATGAAATGTATACTGTATAATAAAGTGGAGTTTTGCAAGCTAACAAAGAGGACCTGCAGTTACTATGAAATGATGTTTATTCCAGAATATAAGTTTCAGACTGCCCAATATCCCCAAGGAAATACTTCAAATGAGAAACTGTTATTAATAACAAGTTATTCCCACTACAATATCTACACTAAGTCTTGGTTGTGAACTTTATCCAATGTTCTTTATAGATAGAGCTTGTCTGTGTTCGCCCGCGCGGTGGCCCCCCCCCCCGCCCTCCGCTCCGCCGTGGTACTTTACACCGGGTTAGATGCTTGCTTTCTAGATTGTGCTTTAAAATTGCTCTAGAGTTAACTACATAAAATCTTCAAATCGCTCTAATATATACTAAATTGGAAGGATAATCAGCTAATAGCAGAGTTTCTCTGTGCAGCAATAGACTATTGTCGCTGAGCACTGTGTGGCACAGGCAGAGCGCACGTCCTTTCCCTATGAGACGCTGAGAGACACGGGAGGCACTCTGAAAAGCGAAACGCGTGTTCTATGTAAACGAAGGTGGTCATGTGATTTTTCCAGAATCGCAGTACATTACACATCCAGTCATGACGTGCACACACATCTCACCCTGCTCTATTTGCTATAATCCTGATTTGCTGGGCCGCCAGATATTACGGAGCGCTCGAAAGAGGCCGATCTTAATCTCGATGTTGCTCAGGATTTTAAACTTTAATATAGCATGATCTGGAAGAAATTCACTCGATCACTATAAAAAACCTAGCCGATTTCAACTTTGTCGATAAAAATCGCTCAATCTACTTCTACTTCCTCTCTGGTCTTTGGATATTGGTTAAGATGATAAATTGATCACTTCACTTGTTTGTATTGTTTCTCCTCGTAAAAATCTTCTTGAGATCTCGCCTGGGCGATCCCTTTGATCTTGGGATACCTTTTTTTATGTTTCTTTCACTCTCTCTAGTATTGTTTTTTGCATTATTATTGTTTTCACTGGTGTTGTGACATTACCAGGATCTGATTAATTATCAGATGAGATCTTCATTCTGTTCATGTCCAGGGACACCGACCACATGTGCTGTAGTGTATTCGCCTGTCATATACTCTCACCATGGATCCTATATCAAAAAAAGTGATGTGTATGGTGTCTTAGTGATCTATTTTCAGAATGGAATCTGGTGATATGCCGCTATTCGAAGAATGCCCCATTCATATACCATATTGACATCATAATCCAGGAGATCTCTTTGAAACTTGCTCTTTTTTAATTTTTAGAATATCATATTTTTTTTAATTCTGCAATATTTGCTTTTTTTTATTATCCAAGGTATTGTTGTTCATCTTTGTAAGATTTAACTGACTTATGCAACTTATGTATTTCTTCTCTGACATCATTAAGAGCTCTGTCTTCAAAAGACAAAATTAGTTTCATCAATTGTATAGAGCATCCAATTAAAATACGGTTCCACTTTTCTTGGAATAAGTCTGAGTATATTACTGTGCTGATAAGAGGAGATCAGAGAAGAAGGTCCTGTGAGTAGCGGAGGTTGCATGAGGGGAGGTATCGTAGAGATTAAGCCAGAGACGTATCGAAGGGTGAGCGGTTATGGAGAGCCTTTGTAGGTCAAGGATTACTAACTTGAACTGCGAGATTCGTGCGCGCATATGGGGTAGCCATGTGAAGGGAATGCAGGAGGGGGGAGAGGGGCAGAGGGAGTAGCGAGGGGAGAGGGGATAGACGGGCAGCAGGAGTTAAGGATGGTTTGGAGGAGAGCGAGCATGGGGGGATTATACAGGAAGCCACAGAGAAGAATGTTAATTGTCTAGGTTGGAAATGACAAGGGCATGTGGACAAGATTTTTGTGCTCTTTCAAAGTGAAGGAATGGCGGATTCGCGGGATATTTTTCAGGTGGAGGCGGCAGACAGAGGTGAGGGCTTGGATGTGTGGTTTGAAGGACAGATTGGAGTCAAAGGTTATCCCAAGGCAGCGGACTTGTGGAGCTGGTGAGAGAATGTAGCTGTTAACAGTGATAGAGAGATCAGGTAGAAGGATAGAGTGGAATGGTGGGAAGATAATAAATTCAGTTTTCTCTACGTTCAGTTTTAGGAGGTGGGAGGAGAAGATGGTGGATATGGTCGAAAGAAAGTCAGGGATCCGGGAGAGTAGAGAGGTGACATCTGGGCAGGAAATGTAAAGTTGGACGTAATCAACATACTGGTGATAATGAAAGCCATGTGATGCTATCAGCTGACTCAGGCCAAGGGCGTAGATAGAGAAGAGTATTGGGCCCAGGAAAAACCCCTGGGGGACACCAACAGAGAGCGGGTGAGAGGAGGAGGTGGTGCGAAAGTGAGAGACACTAAATGTCCGATCAGTGAGGTGCGAGGAGATCCAGGAAAGGGCCAAGTCCATGATGTCAAGAAAGGAGAGCATTTGTAGCAGGAGTGAATGGTGGACAGTGTCAAAGGCAGAGAACAGGTCTAAGAGTATAAAGACAGAGTACTGGTGTGAGGCTTTGGAGTTACTAGGTCGTTGGTGACTTTGGTTAGGGCGGTTTCAGTAGAGTGATGGGGTTGGAAGCAGGCTTGGACTGGCCCACAGGGGAATAGGGAAAACCCCCGGTGGGCCCCTGAGCATGGTAGACCTAAAGTTGTTTTTTAACTCCATATACATTATCAGAAGAGGCAAAAAAGCAGAGAAAGAGAGGCAAAAAAGCAAGAATCAGAGTATAGGAGGTATGTACAATAATTTACAGTAACTGTAGGGTGGGCCCCTAAAATAAACTCCACCAGCGGGTCCATAAAAACTCAATCTGTTGGCCCCTAGAGTCAACTCCACCTGTGCGCCCTCAGCACCCCAGTCCGATACTGGTTGGAAGCCAGACTCCAGTGGGTCAAGGAGAGAGTTGGTGGACAGATGGGAGAACAGTTGAAGATGGACATGCTGCTCAAGGAGTTTAGAGGCGAATGGAAAGTGAGATGGGGCAATAGTTGGACAGAGAGGAGGGGTCAAGAGATGGTTTCTTAAGGATGGGGGGTGATAATATTTCTTAAAGTATGTCTGGCTGTATTATTTGTCTCAGGCTCAGATATTATGAAAAGTCAGGGAGCACATTAATCAGGAAACAATGCAAAGGATTACAAACAGTCTTAATCAGCTCATCTAGACAAGATGCAATGGTCATGGCAAACTCCTGCTAGTTGCCCCTAATAGTAATTTCCAAAGAGAAAAAACTTAAATTAACCTGCACCAAAACAATCCATTTAAACAGCAGTTTACACCTACATGTAGGGTATTGCTGTAAGTCAGCAGTGTGCACCACACGTATCTGCATAAATGGCACCCTTTTATATGGCCTTATTTATATGCAATTATAATACCAGCAACCACCCCCCTCATACTTAGAAAGCATGTGAGTTGTCTTAACGATATTTTGCATTTGTGCAATCTCCCCATGTATTATGCTGTGGCTTTTCTGCTAACTGATGTGAACAGGTATCAATTCAATGTGTAGTTTTTTATCATCTAACTGTCCCCCTAGTGGAGGGGTTTGTGAGCTTCTACTCAGCAATTACCTGCACCTGTTTTATCTTTCCTATGTAACACAGGGGCTTGTACTGCCCCTTACTGGTTCTTTATTCCAGCCACCGAGCTGTAAGTATGGCCTTTGTTACGAGTTGTCCGACGGCCCGACTCGCTGGCCATGGACGCACCCGGTTCTCCTCTCCTCTGCCGGGGTTGGGTTGTGCCGCGGACCGTGTGCCAGCCATGGGTGCACTCGCTGTGCCGGCAACTACTCACCTTGCCACGCTCCTGTCCTGCCGTCTTCCACTGCCGGCAGGTGCGCACGCTCCCGTTCCCTAGGACGCGCGCAATCGCTCTTGTAGATTTAAAGGACCAGCGCGCCGGTAATTGGCTGATTGCCGGGTGCTGACCCTATATAGTGTTGTGGCCTGCGTCACTTCCCTGCTGGATCTATGTTGCCTCGTACCTTAGAAAAAGCATCTCAGAATAGCATTCTTGTCTTGCTGACCCTTGGCTAAGTTTCTTCACTACGAACCTTTGCCTCCTGCCGTGACCTGCCTGCCTGTCCTTGACTACGGTTTTCATCTTACGACTTGGTACCTCACTGCACCTTGGCTGCCATCGCAAGTTAGTTGTGTCAGGGGTAGCGACCTGGTAGGATTCCCTCCACAGCATGTCCATCCTGCCTTACGACCGGCTCTGGTGAATAACAAGACCTACTTAACCTCCTCTCCCTGGCTTGGCCGTTACCACCGCTTGCGGTGGTCCAACGGATCCACTACTCCAGTCGTTACAGCCTTGTTGTGGTTTTGAGTAAATAATGTTCCATTTTTCTGTGATTTTATTGCTGAACTTGAAATAAATTGTGTAACAAGTTTGGGGTGCTTTTTTCCAGGATTCCATGTAATAATGAAACATTTTCAGCTATAATTGCAGATTGTTGGAAAAAAATAATAAAAAAAAAATTTTTCCCAGCCTAAAATGAGCCCGGCTGTTAAAGTTAATGCGCTAATGTAGTGTTAGGTGCATTTTTCATAAAGACTTGGGGAATTTTAATGGTCTAACATGGGGGACATTTGGAGGAGAGTTAGACTATTAATATTAGACCATATATAATGTGGTTTTTTTTAAAAATCGACATTATTTGCTCTGACAGGAAAAACCTATTTAAATGGGGGTTGGGCCGGGGGGGCCTTTGGGGGAGTAAAAAGTGGATTTTCAAAATTTCCCGTAAGGGGCAAAAAAAGCCCAAAACATTTCTAAAAATTTTAAAAACCAGTACTTAAAAAAAAAAGTAATTTTTTATAATTTAAAACTTTTAAAAAATTTTAAAAATTATTTAAATTTATTTAAAAAAAAATAGGGATCATATGAATTAATATAAAAAAAAAATTCCCCCAAAAAAATAAAAAACCCCCATACCCTAAAAAATTTTTTTTTAAAAAAATTTAATTAGAATCTAAAAAAATTTTTAAAACCCCTAAACAAAAAAAAAAACCCTTTAAATTATTTTTTTAGAGATGGGAAAAATTTTAAAAAAAATTCTTTTTTTGCCGACTTTCCAAAATTTTCCGAAAAAAAACCCTTGTTTTGTTCCGAATTTTTTTGGGGGCGAATCCCCCTTTAAAAAAATCGTTTTTTTTTTTTGGGTTTGAAACAAAAGCCTGCGGGGGTTCCTGTAAAAAAAATTTTTGCCATTTTTTTAAAAATAGGGCTAGGGAGCTTTTTTTTTGGGTCGTCAATGAAAATTCTGTGTTTTAGTAGGGACACGCACAGGGACTGCCGCCCCCATTAAAAGGTTTCCCACCCTTAAATTTCCCGGGGCCCACAAAAAAGAGGGGAAAAAATTTTGCCAAAAAAACGGGGAAGGGGGAAAAAAACCAGCCGGGAAAAAGGTAACGGTCGGCGGGGAAAAAACAGGTTGAGGGCAAAGGATCCTACGATGCGTCAAAAAAACAAAAAGTGGGTTACCAAAAGGCCCCCACAGATGCAGCACATTTAAGGGGACTTCACAGCGGAGCCCCTGCAAAGGCCCACAAAAAACCGGTTTTTAAATTTTAACCGGGGCCAGGGGGTTTTGCCCCAAAAAAATTTTAGGGCCATACACTTTCCCCCCACAACCCCAGCCAAGATTCAGGGGGGTTTTGGCCCAAACAAAAAACCCCTTTTTGGGGCAGGGGCCCCGGGTTTTAGCGTTGAGGGGTTTCTAAAACCTGTCCTAAACCCCCAAAACCCCTTTTGGGTTTGGGCTTCCCACGGGCCGGGAAAAAACTATTTTATCCCTGTGGCCCCCCCTGCCCCACTTTTAACAGTGGGACCAACTATTTGGGGACATTGGGGCGGGCAAAAAGGTGGGGAAAAAACATCCCTGCTTTTTGGGCAGAAGTGGGAAAATTTAATGATGAGGAATTTGGGCAAGGGGGGTTATTTGGGGGTTGGTTTTAAGGTTTTTGGTAAGCAAACCCCAAATTGGAGGAGGACAGGGGTTTTGGACAGGAAAAAACACAAATTAAATTGTACCGGGATGGGCCACTTGGGAGCCGTGTAAAAAAGCAAGAAAGGGCGGGGGAAAAGGGTTTATTTAGGGCCCTAGTTAAACAAGGAAATTAAAGTGCCCCCCAAATAAAAAATATTAAAAGCCCCCTCCATCCCTCCTTTTTCCCCCCTTTTTTTCCCTGGGTTTGAAGGGGCGCCTTTCGGGTGGGCCAAACCCTGGGTTTCCCCCCTTTGCCCCGGCCCGGGGGAAGCTTTCCATTTTTCTACTTTTAATTTTTTGGGAGACGGGGGGGAAAAAGAAGGAAGATTTAGGGGACGGGGACAATCGGGGGATTTTGGGGCCCAGTAAGAGTTTATGTCTGGGCCAGGATTTAAATTGGGTGTCTTTCGGTTATTGGGGTTTTTTAAAAGCCTTTGTGATGCAAATGAGCGGGACTGGGGGACCAAAGGGGTTAAAAGGGGGCTTCATCTTTTACATTGGGAAAAAGGGGGAGGGGCAGCTTGCTTTTCAGGAAATTGGGGGCCAGCCCTTAAGTCGGTTTTTGGGGCCCGGGGGTCAGCGGGGTTTTGCGGGCGGGTGCGATTTGGGGGCCCCAAAAAAACCCAAAATTTTAGACCACCCACTTTCCCCAGGTCCCCAAAAATTAGCGGAAACAGGGGCTAAACCGGGTTCAAGCGGTAAGGGTAAACCCCCCAGTGCAGCGTTTTTGGTGGAAAAAAATCCCCAAAACCGGGGGTTTTGTGGCATTTTTTTGAAAAAGGGAAAAACCCAGAGGAGGCGAACATGGCTATTTTGTCGAATTTTGGGGCCCAGAAAGAAAAAGCGGGGACCGGGGGGACCTAAACTTTCCACCAGGGGCCCTGCATAAACATCCATGCGTTTCACCTTTTACATTTTCAAAATTGGGGTTTGGGTCCTTCCTTTTCCAAACCAGCCACAAAACCCCCAAAATGGAAAACCCCCCCCAAATTCCCAGGAAGTCAAGGTTTCACCCTCTCCCAAAAGGGGACAACCCCCTTGTTCTTTTCCATCATTTTTACCGGGCCCCAAAAAGATTCTCCTGCCCTCGGCATTTCAGGGTTTCCCAGCAGTCGTTAAAACCGAAAACGATTGCCAAGGGCCCAGCAGTATGGGGTTCTAGCCATCCCTAAGAGCAAAAGGGCTGGGGGGCTCTCTGCCCCCTATTTGGGGGGTTCGGGCAGTCTCTCCCTTTTAAAGTGGTGGCCCTCTGCACCATTCCCCAGAACTGTCCGGGAAAACTTGGGCATTCACTTTTTAACCCATTTTTTAAAAAAAACAGGGGTAGTGGCTCCTTGGGAAAACCCCCGGGCCAACCCCGGGGGGTAGGGGGGGGCCCACGCGGGGGTTTTTAAGTGGGGTCCGGGTTTTTTCCCACCAAAAAGCCCCCCGGAAAGGGGAAAAGGGGGAAATTTTCTGCAGGCGGGAATCCAAACCAAAGGGCCCACAAACCCCTGGCGCGATATTTTTGCAGGGGGCACCGAGGCGCAGCGGGGAAATCGAATCGTAAGACGAAACCTTTTAAGTAAAAATTTTCGGGGCCAACGGGTTTTTAAAAGCGGGAAAGGGGAAAAAATTCAGGTCAGGGTAACTTTACCCGAAAGGTCGGGTACACGGGAAAGACAGGAAACTAAAGGGAACGGGGGGAAATTTTGATGAACGGGGTTTAAATATTTTTAAACGGGGGAAAAAATTTTTTTAAAAACGGGGGGAAAATTTTGATGAACGGGGGAAAAGATATTTTAAAGGGGGGAAATTTTTGGGGAAAAAAGGGAAAAAATTGATGCACAGGAAAAAAATTAATATTAACAGGGGTTTAAATTGATAAACCCGGGGGACATTGAGGGAACAGAGAAGGGGCCATTAAGGGATTTTTGAGGGACCCAAAATTTGGACAGGAGTATTCTCCAGGAAAAACAAAGTAACACACGGGGGGAAAAAATGTCCCGGGGCCCCCCCAAAAAAATCCCCCAAGGGTTGGTCATCTACTTGGGGCCCTTTCCTCTTGCAAAAAAACTAAAAAATTAGAAAACCCTTTTTGGTGGGGGGTTTAAGAAAAAAAACTTGGTTTCCCCCGGCGTTGCCCCCGGGAAATGGTGGGCTTAGCCAAACCCCTCCCCTGGCATGGAAATACATTTTTAAATTCTGGTTGTTAAAAGCCCTTTTAAAAACCCATCTGCAAAACCATTCAAAAAAAGGGCCGGGGAAAAACTTTCATGCATTTCAGCAGTTTTTTCCCACCGCCAACACACCCTCCTTAAGCTGAAGCGGCGGGCCCGGCCCCCCAAAAACGTAGGTAATATTGCCCATTCCAAACATTGGAATTTCCCAGCCCCCCATATTTTTGGGAAGGGACCTATGAACGGGAAAAAGGGAAATGAATGTTTTATTGATGACCCAAAATTTTAACAGGATTTTAACACCCCGGGTTAATTTTAAATGTTGGCCCAAAGGGGCAGCTCTTTCCCATGACACCTGCTGTTTCCCTGGGGCCCTTTTTTTGGGGGAACTTTCGTTATTTGTCAGTGCCGGGACTATGAGATAAAAAAACTTTTTCCCACGCTTCATGTTGTCAGGGCCCAGTGGAGGGACCCCCTGGGGAAACCAAACCCACAAGCGATGGCAATAGCAGGGCCGGGGTGGGGGGGTTAAAAAGTGGGGTCCCGGGTTTTTTCACCAGAGCGGGGAAAATTTCCCCCCCGTTTTGGGCCCCCGGGGGGGGCGGGGGTCTCCCCAGGCCCTTTTAACCCTGACGGGGATTTTGCTTGCAGGGGCACCCAAGATTAGGGGGTTTAAAAAAATCAAAAGGGAAAAACTGGGGTTTTCCGGGACAATTTGTATGTGGGGGAAAACCCGGGCCCAAAGGAAGTTTAAAAGAGATGGGGGCAAAGAGGTACGGTCCCACGGATAGGGACAGAGGGGAGTAAAACCCAAAATTTTCTCTATAGGCGTTTTAAAAAAATTTAAATTAAGGGCTTTGTCCCCCCCGGGCAGGGGTTTTTCGGCGTTTTTTTCAGGTTTTTTGGGCGTTTTTTGCGGGGAACTCCCAAAAAAAAAACGGCCAAAAAAACCAGCGGGAAGGGGGGGCTCTAGGGAAAAAACCCGTGCAGCATTTTCAACCACTGCAGGGCCCTTTCCCCCCCCGGGGGTTTTTTGCCGTGGCGGTCCCCCCCCGCAAAAAACTTTGGATTGAAATTTTTTTTTTTTCTTTCTTCGGGGTTTCCAAACGGAAAATATGTGCATTCCCCAATGTGAAGGGGGAGGGCTTTTCTCCGCCATCACAGAGAAAGGGCCGCCCCCCCCCCCCCCCCCCCGGGGCTGTGGGGAAACGGTTTGAAAAAAAACTGAAAAAACCCAGTTTTTTGGGAAATTTCCCGTGTAAAAGGGCCCTTTAAATTTTTTTATTTATTTTAAAAGCCCTTGGGGAGGTGGTTGTATGAGGGCGGGGGCCTTTCCCCTTTGGGGGGCGGGCGGGGCGTGGGGGATCGCCCGGGGGGGGGGCCGTGGGCTCCGTTCACCTG